>JAJPUD010008988.1:43270-80673 GCA_023553655.1 Myrmecobius fasciatus
TTTCTTTCTTTCTTTCTTTCTTTCTTTCTTTCTTTCTTTCTTTCTTTCTTTCTTTCTTTCTTTCTTTTTTGTGTGACTGGTTCTTAATATTACATAAAGTCATTTGCTTCCATTTGTTCAATTCTAATTTTCAGTGAATTATTTTCCTCATCATTTTTACCTTCTTTTGAATTTGGCCAACTGAACTTTTATCAGCTGTTTTGCTCATTTTTTCCCCCATTTAACCAATTCAATTTTTTTTAGGGAATTGTTCTCTTTTTCCATTTCACTAATCCTGTTTTTCAAGAAGTTGCTTTCTTTTTCCATTTTGCTAAATCTATTTTTAAGGAGTGGTTTTCTTCAGTATGGTTTTTTTTTCCATTTCACCAATTTTTTTTAAGGAGTTGTTTTCTTCAGAAAATTTGTTTCCTTTGAAAAGCTCTCATTTCCTTTCCCCATTTTTCTCCTAATTCTTTTTTAAGATACTTTTTGAATTATTTAAAGAAAGCTTTCTGAGTTGGAGACCAACTCATATTGTCCTTTGAGACTTCATCTGGAGACATTTTACCTTTAGTGTCCTCAGGGTTTTAAGTTTGTTTTTTTTTCCAGTTTACATAACAGTTATTTTTTTCCTTTTTGCTCATTTTTAAAGTTTGAGGTCTGTTATGGTAAAGGGAAGATTTTCCCTGAGCTCCTTCTACAGGACAACAGATAGGGGTTTTAAGCTACCCTGAGGTTGGTGCTGCTGGTTTTTGTTCCTGTGATAAGTGGACTCAATATTTGCTTTCTGTGGTTGCTTTGAATGTCTCACAGCTAGTTTGCTGACTTTTGAACCAGAACAGAATAGCCAATGCTGCTATTTTGACTAGAATCCTCACTCTCTTCACCCTAGGCCTTCCTATACTGAGCTTACACTCTCCCACCTTGCCCTGATTGAAACAGACCTTTCCTGAAGTTCTTTCAAAATATCTTTTGCTGAAAATTGTTACACTCCAAATATGTGTGGCTTCTGTCACTACAAAATCCATTAAGAAGCTTGATCTGGTATTGATTCTGAGGGAAGCTGGAAAGAGCTCAGATAAAGACCTTTTTTTCTCTTTTCTACCTTGACTCTGTGCCTTCCCCCCATTATTTCCTTAAAGGAAAAGTGTTCTTCAGGAAAAGACAGAAACCCATGAAGAGCACCAAGAAAATGCTTTGCCTTGAATTCCCTGTTATTTGCTTCCTCAGAGTCTTGGCTACAGAAGGCTTTCAACTGCTTAGAAAACAATAATAATAACATTTGCAATAAGTATCAACTTCTTTAGAAAAATGATTGAGGCCTTAACATCCCCACATTTAATCATTTATTCTTACTATAATTTCCCAGTTAAAGGACTTGGTTCTCTCTTTGAGAGAATTAATCCTAGGTGATATGAAGAATATGAACACTCCTTACACCTCCTAATTTTCAGCTCTTGATGTTTGACTATAAAGTATGTTACAGTTACCAGAACAGCAGGTTTTGTTAGTTCCTGTTTTCAAGCTTTGATCCTTATTCTGGGTAATAGGGAGGGAAAATGTACAGGAATAATGCCAAGGCCAGGATCAAGATTATTGTCTCCTCCATTTGCTCACATATATTCCTGGATTCCTTTTATATTCAGATGTGATCAGCCAAAGTCTGAAAGGGGGGGGCTTGTCTTTACAACTTACAAATAGTTCTTAAGCTTGACATAAATATAAAACAATCTTTTAATTTTTATAATATATATATATATATTTTAATTTCATGAAAATAACCCTCTCCATAACACCATATCCTTATAATCTATACTAAATCTAAGTAGACATAAGAAAAAACATTTTTTTGGAATTCTTTTAAAGGATTACAGAACAAAGGAATAACTAGGGACTTAATATAAAATCAAGAAAGGGCAAAGGGCAGGAGAAAAAAAGAACTTTCCATTTGCAAGGAAGAGGACTGAATAAAGAAAGGACTCCTTGAATTGAAAGTATAAATTAGAATAAATGACTGAGGTTGTGACATCTGTAGGGATTTAATATGGAGGTCAAAACATACAATTCTCACTGAATATAATTAGAAAGACACAGCTTTTCTCCATGGTAAATGCAACCCCCCTGAGATGTCTAAGGGGCAGGTAATCTAAACATTTTAAAATAAAATAGAGATCCTGGTCTATCTTGGTTATCAGGGACATGCCTAAGATAACTTTTACTGACCTGCCTTCTTCCCAGTCCTATAGCCAAGATCTCCAAAGACACAGAGCTATTTAAATAGTTTATGTTGTGAATGCAAAATACAGTTACATAAGATGCTGGCCTACCAGGACAAGGTTGGCACAGGCCCCAGATCCAACACAGGCCCCAAACCCAAATCACCTCCAATCATTTTTGCAGCATCATCATGCCTGTGTAGTCATAGACTCATCATTTCCCTTCCCACTTTTATTTTGGTTAAACATCCCATTTGCCCAAGAATTCAGATCTATGCAATTTTTGGATAATTTGTGAGATCAGATATGGCATTTTTAAATAAGGCACTTAATATTGATACATTATAAACAGGCAGGAGGACACAGTATCAGCCCACTTGTTTCCTTAACCTGCTTCATATAGAAGACCCCAGTCCTGTTTCTTCAAACCTTCAGAGTTATTTATCCTAATTTAATTTTAAAACCAAAAGAATTCCTATAAATTTTTATTTTTCTACACTAGAACTATTTTTCTATAAACTGTTTATTCTTTCTTTTCCCATCCTCTTTTTCTTCTTGCACAATATCATTTTATGCATACTTTTTATTTCCTTGTTCATACTTCTTGCCAATACCAGCTCCTACTCAGGACATATACCTACATACACACAAACACACACACACACACACACACACACACACACACACACACATACACATATATACATACACCTATACCTATAAAAGTGGCCTTCAAAACTGATTGAATTAGATAGGTGGGTGACAGTGATTAAAGCATTGGACCAAGACTTAGGAAGACCAAAGTTAAAAATCTAACCTTGGATAATTATTTACTGTGTGGATCCTGAGAAAATCTCTACACTCCTCTTTTTTTCTGACCTGTAAAATAAGGATAATAATAGAAACTAACTGCCAGGGTTGTTCTACAGAAATAATATTTGTGAAGTTCTTTGCAAAACTTATGTTTTATACAAATATTATTTATTATTAGTCTTCTAATTTATTAATAGTGTCTCTCATCTTTTCATCCCTGCAATACATTCTATACTTAAGTAGCAAGTAACTCCTTATTACTTCTGGAATAAAGCATAAATTTCCATGTTAAGCTCATCACAATCTGGTTTTAGCTTCCCATTCCCAATCATCCTTCTTCTGCATTTCTCTGTATTCTAAATAAACTGTTTTAGTTATTGTTCCTCATTCACAAGTTTTCATCTCCTGTCTCATTACCTTTGAACGTATTATCTCCCCATGACTAGAACATAGTTATTCATCACTTTGTAATTAGTAATCTTGGAATCTGGAGCTTCCTTCAAAGGTGAGCATCTTCTGTACAAACTGTTTCATGAGTACTCTTGCTGTTAGAATTCCTCCACTAATTATATTATATAATATATATATGTATGTATTTACTACTTTACTATATGTACTATTATACATATTTCATCCCTATAGTAGAATGTAATCTTCTTCAAAGGAAAAGCTATCTCATTTTTGTCAATGTATTCCAACCATTTAAAATACTGCATTTATTTCAATAGTTGTTCAATAAATGCTTGTGTTACATAGGCTCTGGAGTTGCTCTCCCAACCCCAACTTTACTAACAAAAATGGAATTACAGAGTGTCTGGGACTCATAATTTTAAGGGTAATCCTTAAGTATTGCCCTTGCTTAAAGCTATAGCTCATAAGCTCCTATTACTGTTACTACAATTTAATATTAATTAGTAAGTCATATTTAATTACCTTTTAAAGATATTTTTACTAAGATGGTACACTAAGACATATGGTACAAAACAATACATGGGTCTCTGAGATATTCTTTAATATGCAAAATCTATGGGAAAATGAAGTCAAATTTAGAAAGAACACGAGGCAAATTGATAACTCTTAAGACCCGGTTTGTCTTATTCAAAGAGTACTCATGAAAGTTTGTTTTAGTAATGGTGTAGATTTTGTGCTAGATTTTTTATAGAATAGTGAAGATCCTTGGCTTTCAATCTGGTCTGATATCTCCTAAAATATCATTAGTGCATGATTGACTCTTCTCAGGAAAAAGTAACACTTTCTTGTGTAGTGACATTTAATTTCATCTGATTGCTTTAAGGGACTTCTAGATTGAGCAAGTGCTTTTTGAATTTAATCTAAAACCTATACTTAAATCAACCAGAATTGTCTAAACTTTATCCTCACTTTATATACGTATCTGATTGAGTATTTTCATTTAACAAAAGAATCAGGTCATGAATCTGTTATTTATTTTAAGTAGGATAAGGCAAAGGATTCAAATGACTTTCTTTTTATACTAGTTGAATTGTATTTTACAACTGAAAAACATATTTCCAGAAAATTTCTATAGATTATCATTGTCAAAGTCTTTAGTCCAAAGGCCTTGATTTGCCAGAGAAGACATTCTGCAATTTATCCTTAATCTGTCTTTATGTGTTTATATCCTAGTACTCTCTTTCATATAATCTGTATTCTATATTCAAGAACATTTTCATAGAAATGGTAGCTATAGCAATGTCAAGAAAGAGAAATTAAAGGAATTAAAATAGGCAATGCAGAAACAAAACTATCACTCTTTGCTGATGATATAATGGTATATTTACAGAACCCTAAATAATCAACTAAAAAGCTAGTTGAAATAATTAACAACATCATTAAAGTTGTAGAATATAACATGAAACCTCATAAATTATCAGCATTTCTTTATATTACCAGGAAAATCTAGCAGCAAGAAATAGAAAGAAAAATTCCATTAAAATTAATTATAGACAATATAAAATAGTTGGGAATCTCTCATCCAAGACAAGTCAACAAATTATATGAACACAATTACAAAATATTTTAACATAATTAAAGTTAGATATAAGCATTCTAAATATAAGCTACATTGCAGACATTTACAAAACATTCCATTTTTTCTTCTCTTTGCTAGATACACATCCTAATTTTAATGTGACTAGCATCATCGCCATTACTGGTAGGCCTACTATTACTACTGCAGCTAGTTATCTACTGTTTATACGTTTATGATTTACAAGCCACTTTATGTATCCTATCTCATTTAATTTTCACTACAACCTTGTGATGTAGGTGCTATTTTTATCTCCATTTTGCAGATGGGGAAATTGACCTTGAGAGTCACTTGTCCAGAATCACACAGCTGATGTGTATTTGAGACAGGATAATGAAGTCAGATCTTCTTGATTCCAAACACAGCAATTTATAGTAGCAATTATAGTCTATAGTAGAGATACCAACTTTGAGGGTCACATTATAGAATGCAACACCCCTGAATGTTTAAAACTTAAATAAAATGTAATTGGGAAATATTTTGTAAATCAAATATAAATGCAATAAAGCATAGATGTTGTTGATGTGATGTTTTCAAATTCAATATGCATCTGGCAGAGATCCTAGTGTATAGTTTAATAGCCTGTTTCTATTTGAGTTTGACATGTCTGCTGTATACTCTCTAAATTACTTGGAATAGTGTAGTTATAAAAGTGATATAAAATATTTTGAGTAATGAAAAATATTATATTAATATATAATGTATTAATCTAAAATAGATATAAAAAATAAGTTTGTTTTAATATGAAATGCTAATATATGTGTATAAAGAAATATCTTTCAGGAGGAAGTTGTACAAATTGGGAGAGAAAACTATCTGTGGTTTAAATATAAAGACTGAAATCTCTGTGGATGCCTCACTCATTTGAGAACAGTTTTTTAAAAAAGGCAGTGGAGTTCTATTATTTATCTTAAAATGGGGAAAATATGAATATAAAGCAGGCTCAAGAAAATATATGAACATAATTACAAAACAGTTTTCACACAATTAAAGTCAAATCTAAACATTATACATATAAGCTATAATCCAGACATTTACAAAACACACTCTTTTTTTTTCTTTTCTCTTTGCTAGGTACACTGTCTTTTTAATGTGACTAGCACCATCATCTCTACTAGTAGTCCTACTATTACTACAGCAGCTGAAGTATTCATATTGAAGTATTTAATATTGTAAAGCATTTTCATATGCCGACTAATTAACATAACTGTTTTGAGTCAAAAAATTAATTTTTTAAAAGAAAAAAATCAAATAAATAGTTGGAGACTGAGTTTAATTTAAAAAGGACTATTATGTAACTGAAGAAAATTTGGAATCAGATTATAAAAAAGGTGAATGAATTTCTTAAGGAGTCAGGACTCTATAATTTAAGCTACTGTAGATAACCAGGAGAGGAAATGGGTAACAGAAGAGCCTCAAACTGGAACTTTAAGAAAAGAATTAAATGCATTAGCAAGAGAACTAGGAAGTTTCTCTATCACAGCCATAGAAGTTAGAAGCAGTGAGTTGGATAGAAGGCTTCATCTGAATGGTTATTGATTAATTGCCTTTTCTTGCTTCAAAAAATAAATAAAAATAAAACAACAACAACCACAACAACAAACAAATTTTCTGGTGATGGAACTTGAAAATCTGTCTCAATGGTGAGCTTCATTCTGATTGAACATTATCTCTAAGAGTGACTAATTAGTCAGTCTGTTCTATATTGTTCAAAGAGTGAGACAGTTTTTGGCTTAAAGAGACATGTTCCTCATATAAACAACGATCACTTTTTACCTTCTTTTAAGACTAATAGTTAATAAATTTTATGTTTTGCAGAGAGAAGAGTTCTGTCCAACTTAAAAGTGGTCAGAGAAGCAGTTTCACACAATGCAAAAAAGGATAATATAAATTTCTGAAGTTCATAATTATTAATAATTCTAAGCACCTGAGTTTTCCTTTCTTGTATGCTTCCCGTTAAGGATTCCTGTAAATATGTTCATTCTTCATCATAGATACTGAATACATTGGTGAAGCAGTACAACTCAAGTTTTTTAAATGCATATCATGATATATTTTATTATTGATGCATTTTTAATATGTAATTTTCTTATGCCTTATTATTAAATAAATGGTTGTGAATGTGTGTGTGTGTGTGTGTGTGTGTGTGTGAAAATAGAGTGGTGAACAGGGGAAGTGTATTTCTCCTTAAAAGAATCTTCCCTCAGACCTTGAAATAGTTATTTTATCTGTTCTAGATTTACTTTGATATGTACATTACTTACTATCTTCTAAGTTTCATTAGATCAGGGGACCTTTTCTTACTGACCTTTTTAATCACACAGCTCTTAGACACAGAGGTCCTCATTGAATCTCTGTTACAGAAGTGAGTGATTTTTTAAATGTATGTTTGCTCTGTTAAAAAATAAATTTAGAGCAAAGAAAAAAAATCTCATAAAAGAAAAATGACTTAAAATCAAGAATATTCTTACAATAAGGATAATTAATATATTGTGGAATAGTTTATCTTAAGGTAAACACTTTTAATCCTTTAGGATGCTAAGAATAGTGCAACACAAGTCAGTAAGAATATTCTGCTGGGTGATTTTGTACTTCATTCTATGAAAGTCTGTAATTCTGTGAAATCGTACTATGATCTCACTAACGAAATACATCATGAAAAATGAATGGTGATGAACTGATAAAATATTTAACATCTTCAGTATGTTTTCCCTTAATAAAACAGAAAAAGGTTCTGACTTACATTCCCTGGTGGTGAGGGGGGAAATAAAATTTCTTGTTAAGATAAATATAGGCCATAAGAGCCTTCACCTCTGCTCTTCTTAGAGAATAGTAAAATATCAAGTCAACTCAGGTGGTTAATTTGAGGGACTTAACTAGTGACATATGTCTTTACATATGCTATTAATGTAGAGTTTTACTCTGGCATGGAAAACAGGTTTCTAAAGGCACATGGAGAAATATTCAGTCTCATCTAAATGATTCCTTTGGAAGGTACCAAATATATGGCTAGGGAGATATTGAGTTGTTAATTATAAAATCAAATTGAGATAAAGGTATGAAAATCATGTACCATTTACTGTTAAGAATTCATTTCTTTAAGAATTAAAATAAGCTTTGTAGGTGTATTCTCTAGAGTCTAAAGTTATAGAGAACAGATATATGTGTGTGTGTGTATGCATGTATGTATATTTCTCTTAGTAAGTAAATGTGTGTGTATGAAAATATCAATTGGCCTATTTTCCTAACATTTAAAATATTAGTATTTTCTAGTATGATATACATTCTACTCCTGTCATAAAAATGAATTATGAGTCTAAACCAGAAGATGTATATACCTTAATTAAAAATGTTGCATATATATATATATATCCTTTATTAACAGAAACACATTACTCACAAAACAATTTTGAAGTGTGATCAAATGTACTTTAAAAATTTAGAAACAGAACTTGATTTCTTTTGAAAATCAACAAAAAAAGTTGGATATATGACAATATCTAGGAAAGAGAATACCCAGAAAAGTTTCATATGGGATTGATCCTGTAACTTCAATAATTTAAGAATAATGCAGAACCTGGGATGATAGTATGAGCTGCTTATGTAAAATAATGCTTGTGGAACACCTCCACTGGGAACATGATATTAGGTTATTATTTGCTGATGAATTTCATTAGAATCATTTTGAATCATAACTGAAATCCCCTTAGAATGAGAATTTTTTCATCTCTCATTTTGCCAGAGGAAAGTTGTGATGCCTTTCAATTTTAGATGTGGTGTGCAAAATTCAAGTTGTATCCACTAATCTAATTTAAAAATTTCAAAGCTTAATATTTAAAATTTGTATACATGTGCCTGTATGCTCATTTATATGCTGACAGTGTTTTCCTTCTGTTCTAAGAGCTTGTTTCTTTAGCCTTTGGATCGGAGGCCATGATAGTATAATTATATAAAGGAAAACTTAGATGTTGTATATTGGAGAATGACATGGCAATGTCATGACATTATAAACTAACAAAATTTAGAAACACAGTCATGCATAGGGAGTTCCATTTTCCAGATAACCAAGCCACAAATGTAGATTTGTTCTTAGTCAGGAAGAGCTGTGTCTTAACTCCACTGTATTACTTACCACCCATGATGTTGGATAGGCAAGTTATTTAACCTCTTAATGTTACTTTCCTCATCTGCAAAATGAGGAGAGTAAATCCTAACTTCATAGATGTTTTGTGAGAACCAATTGGAATAACATGTATATGTGTATATATATGTGTATATATATATATATATATATATACATATATACATACACACACACACATAGTTGCTGTTCATATGTAGTAGTAGTAGTAGTAGTAGTAGTAGTAGTAGTAGTATATCCTCTTGAGAAAATGTTCTGGAAAACTCAGGTTTCCTAACAATTCAGGCTCATTTAACAAGCCAGGCTGAATCTAGATTCTAGTGAAGAAGTAGGGAAGAATTTGAAAAACTAATTTTCTTCTTTTCAAATACTTTTTCAAACACATGACAGACCACAGAGGCCTAAATCAAGACATTATTATTTATTTTTTTCTAAGAAATTTATTTATTTTTAATATACATTGTTTTATGAATCATTTTGGGAGAGAAAAATCAGAGGAAAAGGGAAAACCCACAGCAGAGATTAAAACTTTTTTTTTGAAAACAACAATTATGAAATCATGTAAAATTTAAAAAAAATTATGTCTAAACTTATGTGACAATCAATATGTAAAAATATTACCCAATATTTTAATATGATTAATAGGCCTACAGGCAAGGCAACAGGCATTTATTAAGCACACATCCTTTGCCAAATACCTTACTAAATGGTGGAGGTAGGGCATAAAAATAAAAGCAGACTGTCTTCAAAGCATTTGTTTTCCAACGGAAGAAGATAAATAAAATGGAGCCATAAAACTAGAGATGAGGATAGAAATAAAAGGTATGCTTTCTGGGGAAATGATAGCAAAATCTTGAGACTGAAAGATGATGGTTAAGATTCTTCCTTAAAATGGTAGTTTTTAAAGTGGAACCTAAAATGGTTAGGAGTAACTAAGCAATAGGATATGGATACTAAGGGGTAGTAGAGGGAAAGGACAGCTGACACTATTAGTATATGCCAGCAAATGTTGTAAAGAGTGGACATACAAAATAAAGGCAAAAATTAAAATAAAAATCATTCCCTGGTTGCAGGAAGCATATACAATAATAGGGAAGACAGTTTGTTAGAATGTAGATAAATACAACTAGAGGTGTGCTAGAATCACCTTAAACTGGTACATGAAAGTTTATTTAGAGCTTGCAAATTAGCAAATAGTGAAAATTAGGCCCAAATTTATCTTTTTGAAAGCTAAGTGGGGTTTCAGAAAGTGATACAAAAATGTTAATTATACAGATTAAATTTTAAATTGTCATATAATTTCGTTACACTTGGGATGGAAAGTGTTATCTACATCTAAAGAAAGAACTATGGAGACTTTATATAGATCTAGCTATAGTATTTTAGCTTTTTGTTTGCTTTTTTTCTTGTGTTTTTCCTTCCTTTTGGTCTGATTTTTCTTACACATGAGAAATATGGAAATATTTTTTAAAGTATACCTTCATAACCTATATCAGATTGCTTGGTATCTTGGAGAGGAAAGAGCAAAAGGAAAAAGGGAGAAAAAATTTTGGAACACAGAATCTTACAAAAATGAATGTTAAAACTATCTTTACTTATGTTTGTAAAAATAAAATACTTTTGGGAAAAATGAAGTGTTGTATGCATATTTCTCCCCCATCATCCCCAGAGCTAGTTAGTTGTTAAGTATTTACCAGATGCAAGATATATAAAGAATAGATGTAATGAGATCTAACAGAGGAACTTGTAAAGAATGGTGGTAGAAGGTAGAATACTATTAGATCTTAACTAAAGTCAATAAAACTAAGAGACAGAGGTGCTATGGAGAGCGTTTGTGGCACATAGGATAGCAAAGGCAAAGGCAGAGAGATGAAAAATAGAGTTATATTCAATGCTTTGCAACTAAGTCAGTATAAATGAATTGTAGAGGACATTGAGGGAAGTAAGTATAATAAGGCTGAGAGGTAGGAAAGGATAGGTTATAAAGACCTTGTGATGCCAAATGGAAAATTTGTTTGATCCATAGAAAGAACCTCTCAAGATCACTGCACAGGGGAATGATATGGTCAAATCTACACTTGAAAAAAATCACTTTAGGCCATGGAGAGAATGGATTGGAGTGAGGAGAAATTTGAGGTAGAGAGACCAATTAGAAAGCTAATGAAATAATCGAGGTGGGATATGATACGAGTCTGAACAATGTCTGTAACTATAGGAGGACATAAAATGTATAACAAATGATATGATATGAATGTTTCACTTAGAGATCAATATATTGGATATATGGGTTGAATAACAGTAAGTAGCCAAAGATTTCATTGAAGACTGGAAAAATGGTGCCCTCTATAGTGATCAGAAAATACATAATAGTAGAGTTTCAGGATTGGGAAAGATGCCTGAGTTCTGTTTTGAACATGCTGATTTTGAGATATTTATGGGACATCCAGTTCTAGAATGTCCCAAGGGCAGTTAAAAATGTTTGACTATAACTGAGAAGATATCAGATAATTAGAAAATCAAGGGAGATAATATAGTCTATAAAGAGAAATTAACCAAGAACTGATCTCTAGGGGACAAGAAAAAATAAATTAAGTTAAATAATGTTTCAATCTGCATTCAGAGTCCTCCAATTTTTTACATATGAATAGCATTTTCTTTTATGAGTCTTTTGTACATATCATGGATCATTGTGTTGTCAGGAAGAGCTGAGTTTTCATATCAAATCATCATACCATATTGCTGATAATATCTAGTATGTTTTCCTGGTTCTATTCCTTTCACTTTGCCTCAATTCATGCAATTCTTTCCAGATTTTGCTGAAATATGCAAAATCATCATTTCTTATTGCGCAATAGTATTCCATTATATTAAAATCCCACAGATTGTTCAACCATCGCCCAATTGATGAACATTCCCTCAATTTCCAATATTTTTCCACAATGAAAAGGACTGTTGTAAATATTTTGGTACATGTAGGTCCTTTTCTATTTTTTTATGATTTCTTTGAGATACCGACCTAAGAGCTGTATTGCTATAACAAAGAGTATGAAAAGCTTGGTTGCCTTTTGGGCATAGTTCCAAATTTCTCTCCAGAATGGCTGAATCAATTCACAGCTCCATTAACAATACATTACTGCACAATTTTCCCATATCTTCTCCAAAATTTATCATTTTTTGTCATACTAGCAAATCTTATAAGGGTAAGGTATCTCAGAGTTGTTTTACTTCATTTCTCTAGTTAAAAATGATTTAGAGACTTTATTCATATGCCTATAAAGAGCTTTCATTTCTTCAAACTGCCTGTTTATATCCTTTGACTCAGTTTTCTATATATTTGAGAAATGAAGTCTTTAACATAGATACTTGTAAAACTTTTTCCCCCAGTTTTCTGCTTTCCTCCTAATTTTTGTTGCAATGATTTTATATGAAAACTTTTAAATTTAATGTAATTAAAATGATCAATTTTGCTATTTTTAATGTTCTCTATCTCTCATTTATTCGTGAATTCTTTTCTTCCCCATATATATGATAGGTGGATTATTCAGTTCTTTTCTAATTTGCTTATGGTGTCACTCTTCATGTCTAAATCATGATTACTACCTAGGTTAATTCCTTCCATCCTACACTTAATCCTATTTGTTTTCTCTACCTTTTTACCCTTTTCTTTCTCATCAGTGTTTTGCTTCTATCTACTACTTCCCCTGATCTGCTTTCTGTTTTATCAATATTCACACTTCCCTTTATTTAATCTCCTTCCTTCTTACTTCCCTGTCTGGTATGATAGATGTCTCTATTCAAATGATTATGTAAATTATCCCCTATTTGAGCCAATACTGATGAGAGTAAAATTCAAGTGACAATCATTTCCTACCCTCTTATCTTTCCCTACATTATAATAGGTCTTTCACACCTACACCCTCTCTTTGTCAAGTGTGACTGCAGTACATTCTATAGTATTTTTTTTTTGAGCTATAGGTGAAAGTAAGTGAAGATACACCAAAGGTAATTGAGCAGCCCTGAAAAAGAGCCTGGAAAGTCTTTGCACCATAAGTGCTAACCCTCCCTGAATACTTCATACATACCATCACTCTCAGGACAGTTAGGCATTATTTATAGACAGAGGGCATTTGTATAAATTAACTTACACAATAGAATATTTTTTAAAAACTAAAATTAATAAGTGAAAAAGACATATACAGGGAGAAAGAAGAAGGATAAATTAGAAAATTATCTTACATCAAAAAGGGATGAAAGGAGAAGCTTTTACAATGTGAGAGTGGGCAACACTTGAAAATTATTGTGATTAAAATTGATTCAAAGAGGGACTATCATTACATTCACCTAAGTATAAAAAAATCTAATTTGCCTTACAGGGAATAAAAAGGGACAGGAGACTGAAATGAAAGAAGGGGAAGAGAGCTGATATAACCAAAGATTAAAGGTGTAGTGGTCAGAAATAAAATTGGAACAATGAATAAAAGGGAAAAATAAGATGAAGAGAAACAACATAACTGAATGTGAATGGGATGGTCATCCATAAAGGAGAAGCAAGCAGCAGAATAAAAGAAAAATCATAATACAAACATATATTGGTTATAACAAACATATTTGAAACAGAGAGGCACATACCATAAAATTAGGAGGGGGCTGAAGCACTATTATTATTCTTCAATTGAAGTTTAAAAAAAAAACAGTAGTAACAATCATGGTGTCAAAGAAAACAAAAGCAAAAATATGTCTTATTAAAATAAATCAACAAGGAAGCTACATTTTGTGAAAAGATCCTATAGATAATGAAATAATACTAATACTAAACATATCTGGAGCAAATGGCATAGCACACAAGTTCTTAAAGAAAATATACATGAATTATAGGATGAAGTGGATGGTAAATCTATATGAGTTTATATCTCTAAAAGACACATCAATAAAATAGAAAAAGATAAGATTAAGAAATTTGATATGCAACTAATAAATATGAAAAGAACAAATTAGAAATCTTCGATTTAAAACTAAATCAGACATTCTGACAATCAGGGAGAGATTAACAAAATTTAAATTAAGAAAAATATTGGCTTAATAAATAGTATTAAGGTAAGGTTTTATTAAAGAAAAACAAATAATTATGGAATAATTTGATTAAAATAAAACAAAAATGAAAGGGGTAAATTCACCACTATTGAAGATATAATTAAAGAATTATTAGGAAATATTTTGCTATAAATCTAACAATCTAAGTGAAAGGGATGAGATATTTACAAAATATAAATTGCCCAGATTAACAGCAAAAGAAATAAAGTACTTAAATGACTATTTTTTTTTGTGAGGGGAACCATCACTGAGTCCTAAGACAAAAAATATTTAATTTAAAGAGAAATTAATTTTAGTACTATATGACCTATAGGGGAAAATAGGCAAATAAGGAATTATATTAAATTCCTTTTATGATATTAATATGGTACTAGTTCACACATAAAGAAGAGCTAAGACAGAAAAAGAAAACTATACAGTGATCTGCATAATAAAATCTGATCCAAAAAAATAAAACAAGGAAATTATAGCAATCTATTGCATGGATCATGTACTATGACCAAGAGGCATTTATACCAGGAATGCAGGACTGGTTCACTATTAAGAAAACTATAAACATAATTGATCCTATCAATCAGAAAAACAACAAAAAAATCACGTGATTATCTCAATAGATGCAGAAAAAAGGATTTTGACAAAGTAAAATACTCATTCCTATTAAAACACTGGAAAGCATAGGAATAAAAGCATCTTTCCTTAAAATAATAACTAGTATCTATCAAAAAGTATCAGCGTATAGGATCTGTAAAGGGGGAAAAATTAGAAGCAATCTGTATAAGATCAGGAATTAAGGGAAAATGTCCAATTCAATATTGTTATAGGAATATTACTTATAGCAATAAGATAATAGAGAGAAATCAAAGGAATTAAAACAACCAACAAAGGGGAAAAATTAGACATCATTTTCTACATACAACATAATGGGTATTTTAGAGATTTCTAAAAAAATCAACTAAAAAAACTATTTTAAACAATTTCATCAGAGTTATAAAAGGTAAAATAAACCCACATAAATTATCAGCATTTCTATTTATTACCAATAAAGTCCAGAGATAGAAAGAAAAATTCCATTTAAAATAACTAAACAATATAAAATACTTGGGATTTTATCTGCTAAGAAAAACCAAGAAACCATATGTGTACTTTTCACACAATTATAGCCACATCTGAATGATTGAAAAATATCATGGACAGGTCAAACCAATTAAATTAAAAATAACAAATCTAACTACATAAATTTACTTATTAAGTAAATATTACCACAATATTTGATAGATCTAGAAAAAAAATTCAAGACAAAACTCACCTAGAAGAATAAATGGTTGAGAATATCTGTGTTATCATTGGAAAAAAAAGTGAAGGAAGGTGGCCTTGCTATACCAGATCTCAATCTATTTTATAAAGTGATAATCTTCAGAAAAATCTGGTACTAGATAAAAAATGAAATGGTATATTAGTGGAAGAGATTAGGTCCATGATACATAGTAGCAACAGACCATAGTAATCTAATGTTTGACAAACCTTCAAATCTATTATTTTGAAACAAGAAATTACTATTTGACAAAAGTTGCTAGGTAAACTAGAAAACAGTTTGGCAGAAAGTAGGCACAGATCAATATTACTCTCTAAGTTAGGAATAAAAGGTAATATTGTAAAAAAACTAGGAGAGCCTAAAATGTTTTAATTGTTAAATATATGTATAAGAGTAGAATTTATGACCAATGGGAAAGGGGTAATGAGGGAGGGAAAGGCTAATGAGAGAGTGAAGGAGCACATAGGATAACGTAGGGGAAAGAAGGCTGTTTAGATTATTGGTTGGGGGATAAATAGGGAGGGAAAAGATAAGGGAAAAGTAAGGGAGGATCTATGGGTAAGGGGGATATTAAATAATAACAAGTCAAGTCAAGGAGTAGAACTAAAGAAGAAGAGTTATCAATGATAGGAAATAAGAGATATATACAAACATATAGAGAGAGATATATACAAGTAACAGAAGTAGAGTTTATTAGGAAACAAAAAAGTTGGGATAGTAATCTTTGATTATTGATAACTCTTTCATCAAACATGTTATATGCTATTTCATCACATCATCTAATACAACATAACAAATAGTTCATATTGAATATATCATTTGGAACTTAAATTCAAAGAATTCAAGAATTGTTTTAAATCCCACCCCTAATGCTAGCTGCGTGGCTCTAATTTGTGATAGTTATGGTTGTTTCATTTGCAAGCACCCTTTTTAGTTTAACTAGAGCTTAACTTGAGAATCTGTGATTGGTAATGTATCCAGGGAACAGACCTGGCTTTTGAATAAAACTACTCATTGGTGGTGAGAACATTAGGTTCTATGTAGTAGGAAGAGAAGACTGGGGGAACTAGAATGACATGCTTTATTTTCCTTAGGTAACAATCAAATTCTTGCTTGAAAAGGAAGTACAAGCTCAGAAGTATATCTTTATGTTCCTACCCACTTCCCCAACCTCCCATAAATATGGGCAATGTAGGATAGATGATTTTAGATTTTTGACATGTGTTGGCCAATATCCCATAGTGAGGAAGGATGTTTTTGATGTCTATTTCTCCTTCTCTAGAAGAAATTTCCATGCAGATTTTCATATAAAGAGAGAAGAAATGGAAGATAAAAATCAATTATGAAACTGCTTTTTTTGTTATGTGGCAAAAGGTGAGACGGAAAAAAAACAAAGAAGAAACAGATATTACTTGGCAGAGCCCTAACTGTAATTTATATAAAAAATAGAATTCACGCACAAAATTATATTCCCTGTATAAAAGCAGAGTGAAAACAGTTCAAGGAAGAGAAGAATAGAATTGTGTAGTCTGCCCAAATAAGCAAAACTTACAGCTAACATTTGTAAAGAACAAATGGGATTTAATTGTATAATCTTTTTTGCTTCCTCAGATTACCTACTTATTAGTGTATGACAGAGGACATAAACTGCATTGTATATATAAAATATATATTATATGTCTATTATATATGCATTCATACATATGCATAGACATATGCACACACATACATATATGCATATATACATGTGTATGGATCCATGTTTATATACACAAATATTATATGTGTGTTTGTATTTTCCACAATAAGTATGGGTTCCTCATTACTGAGAGGTTTTAAGTGAAAACAGGAATCCCAAATAGGTTCAAAGATTTGCAGTGAAATGGTATTACACTTACCAGAGGACAAAGAAAATTAATGACTCATTTCTGATTTACCCTTTGGTTCTAGAATTTCATAGATATGTTTTGGTCCTTTATGTTTTGGGAAGTCACTTACATTTCTGAATTTCTGTAGTTCTGGATGCCAGCAAAGTAGGAAATTGGAAATGAATCCTAAAATTTAAGGCAATAAATATAAACTTTAGCTACTTCTCAATTTTGCCAAGATTTGACTCTATACATTCAGATTGAAAATCAAACTGATTGTGCTACTATATGACATAACCAAGCCACAGTTACACTAAATGAATATGAATAAAGATGCTAGAGGAGCAATGCAAGAAATCAAGAAAATGAAATGTAAGTTTCTTTTTTTTTTCCCTCTCAAACATCCAAATGGCCTTTCTTTGCAAAGATCACTTTAAAATGAGTTCTTTGGAAAAGAATATTTACATGAGGCATTCGAGTAAGGCAATCAAACTGCAGATCGAAATTGATGAAATTCCAAGCCCCAGTTGCAATTTCATATGTTTTGTCAGTATATGAATCAACACCAGGAAAATGAAACATGATATTCATTAGGATTATATTCATAAAATATAAGGAAAACATGACAAAAGGATGACATGGATTCATGAAAAATCTAACATAGGGAATAATGACAGTTACACCAGAATCATTGCTATATGCAATGTGATTATACATATATACAGTGCATTTTATTTCAAAATTCAGTGTGTTGCTCACCTAAAATGTGTATAGCAATGTTTAAGAGAATATTTACATTGTATTAAAAAATAAACTACTATGATTGCTCTGTTAGTAAGAAAAAGATCATTCAAAGATAATCAAATTTGCTCTTTAAATCTTGTCAATTACCAGTGATAAAATAATTCGCCAATCTAGGCCCAGTAGGTAATAGATAGAACTTTAGAATGTAAAAATGCATGTATAAAATACATATACACATATGTATATATATATACATATAGGTATAACACATGTATAAATACATAAATTATACATACACACATATATACATATACCTACAGTCCACATATTCATGAAGATATGTATATGGATGTGCATGTATATATATATGTGTATATATATATGCGTACACATATATAAACAAAAAAGTCTGAATATATTCATGAACTTCTCTTGATTTTTGATTTCACTGTTATTTAATTAGTTATTTTCTCCTGTTATTTGTAAAAACAATTTTTAACATTTGTTTTTAAAACTTTGAGGTCCATATTTTCTCTTCCTTTCCTCCCTCCTCAACTGCCCCCATTGAGAAGAAAAGCAATTTGGTATAGTTTATGCATGTGTAGAAATGCAAAACAGCTCTATAATAGTCATGTTATGAAAGAAAACAAGGAATCCCTTCCTCCCCACCCCCCTCACAAAATACAACCTTAAGAAACATAACGTAAAAATGTATGCTTCAGACACCATCATTCATAACTGATCATCTTATACTATTTCTGTTACTTTCACTTTGCATTAAGTCATGTAAATCTATTCGGGTCTTTCTGAGATCATCCTGCTCATCATTACTTATAACATAAGATATTGCATCATAATCACAAGCCACAAATTGTTTAACTATTCTTCAGTTGATTTTCAGATTACTTGCAACCTGAAAAAAGTTGCCATAAATACTTTTGTACAAATAAGTTTTTTCCTTTTTTTTTAATCTCTGTTGGCATATAGACTTAGTAGTGGTAATGCTTGGTACAAGGGTATACATGATTTTACATGCTTTTATTATGTCTTTGGGTATATTTGCTATACAAAATGGTTGAATCAGTTTACAATAATATATTGATAATTCATTTTCCCACACCCACTCCCAAGAATTGTAATTTTCCTTTTCTGTTCTGTTAGTCAATGCAATAGATATGAAGTAGTATCTCAGAATTACATTTATGTACATTTGTTCAATCAACAGTGAGTTAGAAGATTTTTTTTTTTCATATGGCTACAGATTGCTAGGAATACCTCATCTAAAAATTGTTCATATCTTTTGATTATTTTCATTTGGGGAATGGTTCTTATTTGTTATAAATGTGACTCAGTTCTCTATATAGTTAAGAAGTGAGGAATTTATCAGAGAAACTTGGCTTTAATTTTTTTTTCACAAGTACTATTACTAACTGTAAATTTCATGCTGTCTATTGTATTCTATCTCCTTTTACCCTGATCCTCCACAAAAGTATTTTGCTTCTCATTATTTTTTTTATTTAAATGTGTGCTCCCTTCTATCAGGTCTCTCCTTTTCTTATTCCCTTCTCCCCATACTTTCCTGTAGAGTATGATAGAATTCTATACCCAAATGACTATGAATGCTATTTCCTCTTTAAGCCAATTCTGATGAGAGTAAGGTTTACTTGCTCATCTCTACCAAACCACACTTCTTCTCCACTGTGAATTTTCTTCTTATCTCTTTTATGGAAGAAAATTTACCCTAATCTACCTTTCCATTTCTCTCAGTACATTCCCTTTTTATATATTTACAGTATTTTTTATATTATCCATTCACATTAAAATCATACCTATGAGAAAGTTCTTTTGAGTTACAAGTATCTTTCCATATGGGAATGTAAATAGTTCAACCTTATTATGTGCTCCTCTTTCCTATTTATTTATTTTTTTATGTTTCTCATGTGTACTACATTAGAAAGTCAAATATTCTATTTTGCTCTTGTGCTTTCAAAAGGATTGAACAAAAATATATTTCTATCCAATGAAACTGATTTTTTGAGCAATCTTTATCTTCCACCCTATCAGTACCTAAGAATTATTCCTAGTTTGAACAGGTAGGAGAGTTTTTGTTGTAATCCTAGCTCTTAAACCCTCCAGAATATCACATTCCAAGTCCTCTTATCCCTTATGATAGAACCTGTTTATATTTTCCTGACTGTGGCTTCATAATAATTGAACTGTTTCTTTCTGGATGCTTTCAATATTTTCTCCTTGACCTAAGAGCTTTGAAATATGGCTATA
Organism: Myrmecobius fasciatus; assembly: GCA_023553655.1. Lineage (NCBI taxonomy): Eukaryota > Metazoa > Chordata > Mammalia > Dasyuromorphia > Myrmecobiidae > Myrmecobius > Myrmecobius fasciatus. The sequence continues at coordinate 63,762 of JAJPUD010008988.1, forward strand.
ATATTCCTGAAAGTTTTCAGTTTGGAATTTCTTATAGAAGATGTTCAGTGGATCCTCCCAATTTCTAATTTACCCTTTGGTTTTAGAATATCAGAGTAATTTTCCTTGATGATTTCTTGAAAGTTTTTCAATGAGATATTTTACATTGTTTCCACTTCCTTTCCTCTCCCATCCCTATCTTTTTCTGTTGATGGAAGTTATGGCTTACACTACTGCTTTGATAACTCTTTAACCAATAGCCACTGTCCACCAAAAAGTTTAATATGATATTTATTTAATTTATAAAATTCTCTTTCATGTGTGAATCACCTCAAGACACAAACACAAAAGTCCAATAACAGCTCAAGTAAATAATGATCAGCATGTGTTAGTTAATCAGTTGTCAGTTTAGAAAATTTGGTCAGCCTGTCTTTACTTTATTGGGAAGTTTTCAGATGATAACTGTAGGGGTTAATTTATTACTCAGCTTCAGCCTAGATTGAATGAATTATAAAAAGAACCCTGGCTCAGCCTACTTTCAAAATTTGTACAAATAAAACAGTCACTTTATAAGTCAGTTACCCTATCAATAAAGTGTGGAAATCATCACCTTACTATTAATTCACAGGGATATTATGAGAATCAATTGAAATAATAACTATGAAATTCTTTATATTTAATAGCAACTTTTATCTATGTGAATTATTAATAATTTTATTATTGATATGCATTTAAGGATTTTTTGTCCTTTTATTTTATTTATTGATTCATTAATTAATTTATTTGTTTATAATATGCCTCTTAGAATTTCTCTGTTCTGATCTCATAGTCATCATTCCTATCACCATCCCAATTTCTGCTCTTTACTCTTATCTTCTCTCCTCTTTTTATATTTTGATTTTGCAAACTTTCTCAGATTTTTGACATTTTTTAATCAATCATTTGTACTTTTCCATATGCTCAGATTTACACACATATACGTGTATATACATAACTTTATTTGTAAAGATGTAGACAGTATAACATATATAGATAATGTTTAAAACATTTATTATAGACTATATACATGTATATATACATATATATATATAATTGAATATATTATATGCAAACATTTTTTCTTTCTAGATCTATTATTTTATCTATCATTCTATCACCTATATCTCTTACCTATTTAATCTGACTGATTCCTGAATTGAATGATCAATTATTTAACAATTTACTTTTGATTATACTGACTTCTTTTGGCACTCTGACTAAAATTAATTCAAACACTGCAATTCAGCAAATCTTCATCCAATCAATGTATTATATTCTATCCATCTGCAAATTAGAACTTTGTCAAGCTAAAATAGCCAAGGAGTACTTAAAATGAATGCCCCATCAAGTACTCTGTACTTTTAAATTGAAGGATTGAAAGAATGCAAATGATGGTGGCTTAGTCTGCACTAGGAAGATAATGAAAAGAGGAAATGCAATCTTCAACATTCTGGACATTATTGAAAATTATTTTGAATCTCATTGATATAAGTATAATCAGATTCTGAGAAAAATACATTTGGTTAATAAATATTTTTCAAACCTAGACTTTCTGTAGAAAATCTTTAATGTTTTTCTAATCAATAAGCTAGAAATTTGAATTCTTTATAGTTGTTGGATTTTGAAGAAAAAGTTATCAAGATCACAATTTTAACTCACTTTCTTTGGTTCACTAATATTATTGTTTGATCTGTTTTCCTTGGCAATTTCAAGGGAAAGAGGAGGGGACAGTTAGAGGATAATACCTTGGGCTTTGAATACTTCTCTCCTACTGATTAAGGCTAGTAGAGCTTAATGTGAGAAAGAAGATTTTGTTATCTGGAAAGGGATTAGGATTTTTGCCAATGGGTCCTGTTTAAAAGTAAAACACCAGTGTCCTCATTTTTCAAAACCAGTTTTTGTTGCAGCTAAGCAGCAGGTAAGGAATTTTAAAAAATGGAATTTCATGAAAGAATAGTTTCCCTACTAGAGGGTATTACAGAACTTCATCCTAGCTAAAATTTAAGCTCATATTCAGCTCTAAAGGGAGGGGAAAAGAGACATTCTTCTAAAGATTTTGGGTGAAAATAAATACCTTTGAAAAATGAAAAATAATGAGGGATTAGTTTGGGTTGGACACCTCCATGAGTTGCAGAACCAAATCAATGGCATCTGTAGGGAACATGTTCCTGAACACATTTACAGTTTAATCGACAGCCAGGAGGGTTAAAGAAAATTATGAGTTTCTCCAAACACAGACATACAATTTTTTTTCTGCAATCTGTCTTCTCAAGAAATAATATTTTTGACAAATAGTCTGTGCTTCATAGTGAGACGTCATAATAATGCATTATTTATAAGACTAGAGGAGGATTAATGAAAGGAAGGAGTCAAATCAAATTCTATCACTATATTGACAGATTTTGTTTATAAGATGGTAATGCAAGTTCTTTGTATTCATTCTAGTTGGGCCCCTGAAATAAAAATGGTATTCTCATTATAACCTGAAAATTTTGTGCCCTGAAAATTAGTGATCCGTAAAAAATATCCTTTTCATCAGAAAGCTATAAAGAGTGAATTAGTGGCTAGTTAAATGAATGTTAAACTCTCTACATTTTGATATGTAAAAAATAATTCTTCTCAAATTTAATTTTATATTTTGATGTTATGGAAAGTATGAATATGAGGTTAGACAAATTTCAAGAGATAGTGAAGGAAAGAAGGACCTGGACCATGAGGTCATGAAAAGTGCTATTTGACTGAATAACTGAAGAACAGACACAACCCCATATTTTGTTAGCATTCATTCATTCACTGATCCATTTATCCAAAAATCACTTATTCAGGTCTTAAAAGGTGAAGACTTGAATTCAAGCACCACTTCTGTCACATATTTACTTTGTAGCCCCGGCAATAAGAACCACAAAAAATTTATTAACACATGGAACAAGCCTTTACTCTGTGTCACACACACTGCTAAGCCTCAGATATATAAATATAACTAAAAAGAAATACAACCTCTGCCCTCAAGTAGTTTACATTCTAATGGGGGAAGAGAAAACTAAGAAGGAAATCTGGAGGAAATCCCATATGGGAGCAGGGTGGCAAAATTCAGAATTATCGGATAACTATCAGGGGAATGAAGCATATCTGTCCTAGGACTGGACCAAAATAAGAGACTCCAGAAGAAAGGTGGCCATGGTGAAAAAGGTCTTGCATTGATGGAAGGAATATAATTGAATCATGATGAAAAATAAAGAGAGACAAAAATCTCTGATACATTTGTATTACCATGGGCAAGTCAATCTTTCAGTGCTCCCTGTAAAGTTCTACAAGAGATGATGATTTGAATTAGTGGACAGTTTTCATGATTACAAGCCCTTATATCAGTGAAATCACAGATTGTAAGCTCCTCCCCACTAATAATGCTTTATCATAAAATTTAAAAATTCAAAAAGAAATGAGAAACAATTCCTGTTATAAGGAGGTTATAATTGACTACTTGAATTATTCTGTATCATATTAATCAGTTTTACATATTATTATAGTCATTAATAAACATATGTAAGCACATATATACATCTGTGTTACGTGTGTACATGAAACAGACTAAGTGCTGATGTGTATTCATATTCATGAGAGTGAGCAAGATTTTAGTTGGGACCATATTCATGAATCAGTACAAATTTTGATGATATGGAAAAATGGTTAGGGCATTTAGAGGTTATAACTATATTACCTCTCTATATATTTAAATTATAAGATAGAAGTTAATATTTAAATGATAGAACCATTGTATCCAGAAGGAAGGAGGTAATTGTTTCATATTGCTAAAACATATTTAATTTGGCTTTAGATGTCATGTCCAGGGGAGGACAATCAATTTGGTGAGAAGACTAAAAATCATATCATACAAGGACTTAAAAACAATAGAAATATCTACCTTGGAGAAAAATATTTGGGTGGTAAGCATTATATTAATGTGATACAAAGCATTAATCTTTAGGTATTCATCCTTCCAATGATGTATCCTTATAATAGTAATAAAAAGAAACAGAACCTGTGGCATGTCTTACCAAAAAAAATGATAAAGAAGATAGTAGATTGGAAATTCAAATATAGAAAAGTGAAGGACAATCAAAAAGAAGAGAAGCAAAACTTTAAAAGAAAATATACTCACTATACAAGCAAAACATAGTGATTTGATTAAAAGAAAAGTTCTTAACTCCATAATGTTGGAAATAAAAAAGAATGAATTCTGAACATGAAAATGTAATTCCAGTGAAAAAAATTCACAGATGATCTTCAAAAACAAGCATTCCTCTTTCCAAAACAAAACAAAATAAATGCTGCAAACTCTAAGACACAAAGTAGTTAAATGAACAGTTCAAGTAAGAAACAACAAGGTATGAATCATATGCATGAAGATCTTTAAAAAAAGAAAAAAATCAAATAATGCAATATTATTTTGTACCAACTAGATAATGGTGGAGGGAATGGAAGAATGTGTTCTAAGAGCACTGTAGCTCTGAATGCAATCTAGAGTGCACAATCTTTTTTTTATTAATACTTTTTATTTGCAAAACATATGTATGGGTAATTCCTAAACATTAACCCTTACATAGCTTTCTGTTACAAATTTTTCCCCCCTACTCCCCACCCCTCCCCTAGATGGCAGGATATCCACTACATGATAATTATGTTAGAATACTTAAGAAATCGAATATATGTATAGTTATTGCATCATTTTTTGTGCAGGAGAAATTGTATCTACAAGAAATAATAATCCGATAAAGGAAATACAATGCAAGCAAACCTCAATAGAGAGCATGAAAATGTTATGCTGCGGTCCACATTTCACATCCCTCTCTCTGGGTGTATATGGCTTTCTTCACAGAACAATTGAAACTGGTTTGAAGCATTTCATTGTTGAAAAGAGTCATGTCCCTTAGAACTGATCCTCATATAGCACTGTTGTTGCCGTGTACAACGATCTCCTGGTTCTGCTCATCTCACTCAGCATCAGTTCATGCAAGTCTCTCCAGGCCTCTCTGAAATCGTCCTGCTGGTCGTTTCTTACAGAACAATAATATTCCATAACATTCATATACCATAATTTATTCAGCCAGTCTCCAATTGATGGGCATCCATTCAGTTTCCAGTTTCTAGCCACTACAAAAAGAGCTGTCACAAACATTCTTGCACATGTGGGGCCCTTTCCTTCTTTTATGATTTCTTTGGGATATAAGCCCAATAGAAACACTGCTGGGTCAAAGGGTATGCACAGTTTGATAACTTTTTGAGCATAGCTCCAAATTGCTCTCCAGAATGGATGGATCCATTCACAGCTCCACCAACAATGCATCAGTGTCCCAGTTTTCCCACATCCCCTCCAGCATTCATCATTATCTTTTCCTGTCATCTTAGCCAATCTGACAGGTGTGTAGTGGTACCTCAGAGTTGTCTTAATTTGCATTTGTCTGATCAATAGTGATTTGGAGCATAGGGTGCACAATCTTGAAATCAGCCATAGGGGGGAAAAGGGATACTACTATATTCAATAATATAAAAGAGTTCAAAACTTTTTTAGGAAAAAAAATAGAATTGATGTAATTATTTAGTTGTCAAACACCTAAAACAACAGAAATTAGGAGGGGTGAATAAAAAGTACAGTAAAGAACGGAAGAGTGATAGAAGAGAGAATAGTAAAAGACTTCTTTCTAAATGTGAAAAAGGAAACAGGTGAAGGAAAAACAATTCTAATATTGATAAGAGGGCAGAGGCAAAGGGGGCATTATAGACAGAACCTGGTGACACTTTACTTATAGATAAATCAAAAATGAAGAAAGGAAGCAGAGAAATAGAGAGGACTATGTAATTGTGCTAGTGTTAAAAAAATAGCAAGAAGGGAAAAGTGATCACCTGGATAAATAAACCAAAGACGTCTACAAAGGAAGGGCTGCAGAGAAAAGGGGGAAATATTGAAAAAGAAGATTGAAGGGAAGAGGCCTTACTTTGGAGGTTGGAGGGAATTTCCACTGATGAATGTTCATATGGGAAAAAAAAAAGATGGTTAGCGAAGGGAGATGAAGAATTTACGTAAGTTGAGACATGACATATTTGACACTTGGAAAGTTGGGAGGAACAAAAATGGAATCCCTGAGGTCAATGGGCACATGAGGGAGTGAGAAAACCATAGGGAAGAAATTTTCAGGCAAATTTAGAGAAAACAGGTTAACAAGGGACAATATACATTGGTGATAGGCTACGTAATCCAGCACATGGTAGGAGAAGGGCCCTACTATGGGTTTTTCTCATTTGTCACATCTGTCCTAATTGTCATCATTCTGATAATGAGACACAATCTAAAAGGAGAATCAATAGGGCAAGCCTTACAACACACTGGTAAAAAGAACCTAGAGGGGAAAACCTATAATTTATATACCCTGAAAGATTTGAAAGAATGAAGAATACAGAGAAAAGAGTGGGAACAGATCATTATAGGGCTCATGAATCCGAGAATGAGGGTTTAGAATAAAGAGAAAGAAAAGATGGATAATAAAGAGTGAGAGAAATTCTTATTGGAAAGGAGCACAAATTAAGAAAAAAAAGGATTGGATGAAGAGGAGGAGAGAAAGAAAATCTACTTGATTCACTGAGAGAAAGAAAAAAACAAATATAAAAACAAATACAAGAAACAATAGAGGAATTAATAAAATCTTTTTAAAGTAATACAATCTAAAAGAGAAAGTGTTAACAGAAAAAGGAAATCAAGGTTAATTGGAAAAGAATCAGTGAGAAGGTTATTTTACAGAAAAAAAGTTTAAGATAAAATAAATAGGAAGTGAAGTAAAGTTGAGTGAGCAGAATCAGGAGAAGTGAGTGAAAAATATTAAATTTGTTCTTTTTACTTCTTTGACTTCTTTCATTTTCTTAATTCTTTGATATTTACTTTCATTTGCTGATTATGGATATTTAACTTTCTGATGTTTGCTTTTTAGATTTCTTTCTGCATGACACTTTCAAAAAATGTGCATCATAGAAAGTGAAAAGTTTTCATTTCAATTATCAGTTAAACATTTCCCCCACTTAATAATATTCTAATTTTCTACTTACTTGTAAATAAAGTTTTCAACATTTACTTTTATAAGGTCTTGATTTCCATTTTTTCCTCCCTCCTTTCCTTATATCCCCCCATCCCAAGATAGCAAACAATGTAATAAATATTATACACATATAGTTATAGTAAGTTTATTTCCACATTAGTCATGTGAAAGAAAAATCCTAACAAAAGGGAAAAATCATGAAAAAAAAAAGAAAATAGTATGCTTCTATTGCATTCAGATTCCATAGTTCTTTCACCAGATGTGGATAGCATTTTCCATCATTAGTCTTTTGGAATTGTCTGATATTATTTTATTGGTGAGGAAAACAAGTTCTATTAAAGATGATCATCATACAATGTTGCTGCTACTGTGTTCTGCTTGTTTTATTCAGCATCATTTAATGTAAGTCTTTCCAGTTTTGTTTTGTTTTTTTAAATCAGTGTGCTCATCATTTCTTATACAATAGCATCTTTTTTTCATTTTATTCATATATCACAATCTGTTCAACCATTCCCTAAATAATGAACATCTCTTCAGTTTTCAATGTTTTTCCACCACAAAAAGAGATGTTCAAAACAGTTTTGTTCATGTCAGTCCTTTTCCCCTTTTTATGATTTTTTTTGGAAACAAACTTAATTTTGGTATTGCTAGATTAAAGGGTATGGACAATTTTATAGCCCTTTAGACATAGTTCAAAAGCTTTCCAATATGGTTGGATCTTTCAAATGATTCCCACAGATCTACTACAGCTATCCCATCTATCAATGCTGGTCCTTGAAGATATTTTACTTGACAACTCCATATTTCCTCCAATAATTTTATCATAGCAAAGACTACAATGTATTTGTCCATGTGAACATCATAAAATGTTTTTATATTTTCTGTCAAATATGTAGAAAAATATTCAGCAAATGCAATAGTATTTTGCCAGTAAGTATAAGGATAGCGATGTATGACTATTCTGAAAACTAACAACAAATTCCTCTGATGAGAAAGAAATGACAGCTTTATCAAAGTTACAGGATATAAAATGAACCCCACAAGTCATGAATACTTCCATATATTACTGAAAAATACCAGTAGCAAGAGATAGAAAGAGAAATTCCATTTAAAATAACTGTGGATAAAATAAAATATTTGGGTGTTTACCCAAATCTAAGAACTATATAAACACAATTACAAAACACTTCTCATATTTAGATTTTCAGTAATAGTAAAAACACGGTAGTCAATGTGCTTACGTAATCAGTTGTATAATCAGAACTCCCCAAAACATGCACTAAAGTGAGCAATCTTTCCAACCACTGTCAATGTCATTTTTAAACATGTGTGGATATGAAATGGAATATAAGAATATTTTAATTTACATTTCTTTCACTATTAGTAATTTCAAACACTTTTTCAAATGATTGTTGATTGTATTCATGCCTTCTTTTCCTTTTGTCATTTTTCAGTTTGAAATTGACTTTGATCTTATGTAATGATATACATTCCCTACATATCTCAGAAATGTTAATTTGTTTCTGTAAAACTTTTTAATTTAATGTAATCAAAGTTGTCCATTTTGCCTTTCACAATGTTTTCTGATACTTTCGTCATAAATTCCTCCCCTCTCCAAAAATCTGATTGTTTTGAAAAGATTTTTGGATGATTTTCGAGGATTCTCTCTCTCTTTTTGATTTGTTTTTATTAAAACTTTTTATTTGCAAAGCATATGCATGGGTAATTTTTCAACACTGACCCTTCTCTCCTTCCCTACACCCCCTTCCCTAAGTGGCAGATAGTCTAATACATGTTAATTATGTTGAAATATATGACAAATCAATTATATGTATACACATTTATACAGTTATCTTGCTGTACAAGAAAAATTGGATCTACAAGAAAAAAAATGCAAGCAAACATCAACAGAAAGTGTGAAAATGCTATGTTGTGGTCCACAATCAGATCCCACAGGTCTCTCCCTAGGTATACATGGCTTTCTTCATCACGAAAGAGTTGGAAATGGTTAGAATCATCTCATTGTTGAAGAGAGCCATGCCCACCACAATTGATCATATAGTCTTGTTGTTGCCGTGTATAATGATCTTCTGGTTCTGCTCATTTCACTCAGCATCAGTTCATGTAAGTCTCTCCAGGCCTCTCTGAAATCATCTTGTCGGTCGTTCCTTACAGAACAATAATATTCCATGACATTCATATACCATAATTTATTCAGACATTCTCCAATTGCACATCTTAAAACATCAAATAAATGATAGTTATTACTATTATTAATAATAGCAGTAGTAAACAAAAGAAGAGAAGGAGAAGGGGGAGGTTTGGGAGACATAATAGTTTGCAGATTGACCTTACTTAGAATAGTTGGAATGATTAGCCTGACACAAAATATAGAAGTATGTATGGAGTCTGAAACTCCAAGATAAATCTTCTGACTTCCCAGGCTACTTCCCTTTCCAGAATACCCTATTGCTTTTGTTCTAGATGATGATTCCAAGAACATCCCAGATTTCATGTCCCATTCTCTTAAAAAGCGGTTTAACAGAATACAAGGTCACCCTCAGAAAATAATGTTATATTGTTTCATAATAACAGAGCATATCTTCCTACCTCCAATTTCACACAACTTTTAGCACTTTTATGGTGAAGGATTCCAACTTTTTTACATATGCAGAATTTCCATACATGAGATTAATTTGGATTCAGAAAAGGAATGGGGCAGAACAAATTGAATACTGGAATTGCAACCACTAGATCAAAATTCAAATAATTTCTTTGATCTTACTTTGTATAAGTTCATGTCTTAGAGCCCCAGTTTTATCATCCATAAAAATGAGTAAAAGAATATATATTATGTCTTATCCAAAGGGTTCTTGGTGGTCTAAACACATAAATGTAAATTAAAATACATTCCATATTATAAAGTACTATGCAACTGTAATAGTGCTACCCACTTCTGTATTGGAAAAGAGTAGATTTTTCAGCCTGTGGCCACTGTGTAGTAGGGTGAGGGATTTAGAGAGTTACTTCCTATTCCTTGCCCCTACTTTTTTTTTTTTTTTTTTTTTTGAGCACACCTATGAGTTATTCAGAGGTAAATTTATCAAGTCATTGATATTGTGATTCTTTAATCTATTGTTGCCACTTTTATCCAATGATCTCAAAAAGCTTTGAAAGCATTTCTGGCAGTCATAGCTCCTATTCTCCATTGAATACACAGTTTATCTCTATTTTGGACCTGTTTCAGGAAACCATTTTCTATTTATTTATTTATTTATTTTTTTGCCTTGGAAAATGCTAATGTGATGCCGATTGTTCAACTTTTGGTGAACTGGATGTCATACAAAAAAAAACTTCTGTGACATTCTTTGAGAGACAGCTACAAAAAGGGAGGGGTAATTTTAAATCATCTGCCTACAGAAATGCTGATATGCTCTAGAAGCAAGACTATTTAACATTTATAAGGCATAATTCACACCTAAGCTGTACTGGTTGTTAACACAAGATAAGGAGCCTGGCTTCTTTAGTGTATAAACAAGTCTAGAGTCTTTCTGTGAGTTATGAAACAGAAAGTGCCAAATTTGGGATAAATGGAAGTTGAATCAAGTTAGAAAAATCAATAGCACTGCTTTTAAACAAAGAGAGAAACAGAGGCATTGAAAAGAATAGAATTCTAAGCCTGGTCTTTAATGTATGTAAATGAATTTCATCAAAATTATGCTGACTTTCATATTCTCTTCCCTACCTCTTTCCTCTTTTTCTCTCCTCTCCTCCCTTTTCTTCCTTGTATTTTGAACAAAATTGGGAATAGTTCCTTTCCCTTCCCTATCCTGCAGCAGTTAAATCTACTAGCATTTGATAGTAAGAATATGTTCATGTCTAATAAACTTGATTCCCTCATAATTTTATTCTGTTTTCTTTTCTGATTGTAGGCTAGTGACAAATCATTCTGTGAAGTGAACATTTCCAGATTTCACTGTTGCCCAATAAATTCAAGAATTCTAAAGTCAGGCATTGGTCATCTTGACAGGAGTGACTTATAAAGCATCACTGCTTTTTAGAAGAAAAGAGAAAATTCATTAGGAAAATTTTGCAAGATAGATTAATGTTTCCTCCAATATTTGTTAATGAACAATTTTGAGGGTTTTTTTTAATTTTAAGCATTTTCTCTGATGGATGAAATATACAGCTGTCTTATATTTGATACATGCATTATTTACAAAATAATTTTTAGTTGACCTATTAGCCTACTCTTAGAAAGACCCTATATATGAATAATCCTTAGGAATTTTCCTTGAGAATTCTGGGAGCAGAAACTGGGAGAATATCCTAGCTCATTTCTGCAGTTGAGAGCCTGAATCTGGGTCTATTTGAGTTCATAATTTTAGTCCTTTAAGGGAAGGGATTCTCCAATATATCTATGAAATATGATTGATAATTTGAACTTTGCCATGTAGTAATTATTAACACTGAAGGGTGTATTCTTAATGAATTCTTTAATCATAACACATTGCTTCTTGTTGTCATTAGACAAAATAATTCTCAGCAACATAAGAATGTTAATATTTTAAAATTGAGAATACAAAAACTGAAAAGTATGAAGAAAGCATGAAGAATGATTATCCTTAAATTGAATTATTCCACTGCTGGTCACATAATTCAAGGAAATCAAATAGAGAAACAATGTACAATAAGTACCAAAATATTTATAGCACAAGTCTGCACTCCAGCACAGGAGTAAAAGGAAAATTAGTACCTATTTATTGAAGAATGGTTAAACTCTATCATGATTATAATATAATATTATTGTGCACTGTGAAATTTATGAGACACATGGGAAATTTGAATGAAATGATGCAGTATGAAATAGATGCAATTACAAGAACAGTTTAAGAAAATCCCAACATAGTAAATAAAATGATCACAAACAAGGAAACAGAATATTTTTAACTGAAAGAAAAACAGTAATGGCTATTTATGAAGGAGTTAATGAAATGTAAGTACATCCTTTTATAGATATAAGCTGACTACTAGGAGAGAGTATTGGATATTGCATATCGTCAAATTTATATGATGTTCATGTTGTACATGATGTGCAATATGAATGATGACATCTAGGATTTTGGAAGGTTTTGTATTATTTTTTGTTGTTGCTGCAAGGGAGTATTTAGTTTTGAGGTACATGATGAAATGGAGGCAAATATTTCCAGAAAATATAATTATGCAAAATAAGTAATAAACAGAATGTATTGTAAAGATATTACTTGAAAGAGATTAAGGGGGGGAACAGAGAAGAGGTGAGGAGAAAAGAGGGAGGTAAGAGTAGTGGAGAGATGTTCCATATTAAAGGAAATAATTTTAAAAACTATGCTTTGATCACCATTCAATACAACTATTTACAGATTAGAGCAGTTTTTCTACATCTACATTTGTTGCTTTGCAGACTATCAAGCTTTCTTTTAATACATTTAAATGATTCCTATATAAATGTAGCTATTATTTAAACCACATGAATTTAGTTGAAAAGAAAAATAAAAATAAGTGGCTGTCTGACTTTTTTTTCTTTATTTTTTATCTTGTCATTTATTTGTATAGAGAGGTGAAAAGAAATTCTAACACTTAATGAAGATGTAATTTGACTCTTAAGAGATAAACTTTTTTTTTTTTGCTGAGGCAATTGGAGTTAAGTGACTTGCCCAGGGTCACACAGCTAGGGAATGTTAAGCATCTGACAACATATTTGAACTCAGGTCCTCCTGACTTCAGGGTTAGTGCTCTATCCACTGTGCCACCTAGCTGCCCCAAGAGAGAAACTTCATAAAACACATCAAGGTTTCAAGAAAGTACTTAAGAATAAATAAGGGTTAAGTACAACAAATGGTGTTTTTAACACCAGACAGAAAGATTTAAGTATCTACAAATTCAGTGTCTTCTCTCAAGGTTTTCTCACAATTCTTATTACACTATAATCAAGGGGAATAACTTGAACATAACCCAGAAGTTTGTAGACAAAAATTAGAATAGGAGCAATAAAAGGGCTGAGAAAAATACATCTGGGCATTTTTCAACATTGCTGAAGGGGCTATCATGGTACCCAAAATATGAAACCTAAGATTACAAGAAGTTTCCTAAAGATAGCATCTACCTTTCACTGGAAAATACAAGCGCACATTTAATGAATTGAGTATGTCAGTGATTGAAAGACTATTAGAGTTGAAAGTGACTTCAGAATTTAGTCAATTTAAAATTTAGAATTTAGAAAATAGTTCAATTTTAATCTTCACAATAATCCTTTCTATGGTATCCTGGGCATGGAGTCTTTCCTTACATTTCTCCAGAGAAAAGAAGCCTACGTTCTACTGAAGAAACTCATTTTTCTTTAAATAGCTCTTAAATTTTAGAAAATCACTCCTTAAATCATTCCTACATTTGTCTCTTTCCAAGGTCCATTGTTTTCTATTATATCCTTTTCATATATACTAAACAAGTTTAATGTCTCTTCCATGTTATAGTCCTTCATTGAAGACAGATATTATACTTTATAAGCTTTCTCTTCTTCATTGTTAGCTTACCTAGTTCCTTCAATTGATAATTTAAAAGCATGATCACAAGGCACTTCACCAGCATGATTGCCTTCCTTTACATCCTGATAATGTGAGAGCTGTCCATTCAATACATATCAAACTTGTATTTATAACTCTAACAGTTCCTCCATGGACTTAACGTAAGAAAAGAGGTCAATTTTCTTCCCTCCTCCCCACCCCAATAACAATGGGTGCTGCTCACACTTAGTTGCCAGTGAATGTTTTTGTCTACATAAGTCTTTGGCAGGCTTGCTAAAGTCTAGTATCCTCTTCTTTGTGTTTCTTTAAGCACAAATGACTAAAAAGGAATCATAAGAATAGACTTTTCTGGCCTACTGGCTATTTTAGGAGTTTAGGAATTAGGATTAGTTAAAGGAACTGAAGATGCCTGGCTTAGAGAAGAACATATTAACTGTCCTTAGGTGCTTGAAGTAGCAAAGACAATATGCATTCATTTAGGCAAGGCTGAGTCAGGACTCAAGACACTGGCTTCTGTTTTTTCCTTATTTCCCTCACACATAAGCAATATTTAAAATGCAAATTTCTCATAAGCAGTCAATGACAGATGGTTATCAACGTGAACATTGGTCCAAGGAAAAAGACATGGATGTTGAGGGAGTTGTTTAGATAGTTCAGAGTAAGGATGGAGTTGAAATAATAGTTCACTGTTCCAAATTTCTTATGTTTCAATGTATTTAAATATGAAGTACCATTAAGTAATGGTAGAGTATATAAAGAGTTATTACTTACTGCTTCATATTTGAAATTTTTGTCATTGAGTGCTTATAAGAAATTTGCATTTTAAATATTGTTTATGTGTGAAGGAAATAAGTAGCTATCTTATCCTTTATTGATATTACAAATTGAGCACCTTTCAATTCTATTTTTGGTGAAGTCTTAAGACAGGAGATCAAGTTAAACTTTAACTTAGCATCTCTGGGGATCCAGGTAGATCTGTGAAGAGCTAGAAATTTTGAAGCTTCTCTTTTGAGATCAGATGGAATGTGTCATAATATGGATTATTCTTTTCTTTTACTCTATTACACATTGTAAGGTGGCGTTGTCAATTCCACTCCATCAACAGTTTCATCCCAGTTAATAAGAAACAGACCCAGAATAGATATCTCTCTAGTTGGTTCCTCCACCTTTTGAATGGATGAAGTTATTGTTAATGCAGAATAAAAATTATAAGCTACTCTAATTAGAACACTGTGTATTATGACATTATAACACCTTTGTGATATATGTTCCAAACTTCTCCCTCCTCTCCTGCTTCTAGATTTTCACAAAAAAATTCATTTTAAATGATCAAAATATATGAACTATGCCTAAAAGGCTATAAAACCATGCATATCACTTAACCTAATAATACCATTACTAGATGTGCATCCCAAATTTTTTTTAAAGAAAAAGGACTTCTTTGTGCAAAAATATTTATGGCAGCTCTTTTCTAAGGGCAAAAACTTGAAATCAAGGTGCTTTTCTTTAAATGGGGAATTGCTGAATAAAATGTGGTATGTGATTATGAAGGAATATTATTTTTAATGATGATAATAAATGATGAGTGTGATGCTCTCAGAAAAAAAATGAAAATTCCTTTATGAGCTCAAGAAGAGTAAAATGTACTATGTACAAAACAATAGCAATATTGTGGGATGATCACCTGTGAATGACTTTGCTATTCTCAGCAATACAATGATCCAAGATTATTCTGAAAGACTTATGATAAAATATGTTATTCATTCAAAGAGAAAGAACTGATTATGTCTGAATAAAGACTGGAGTATACTTTTTTTTTTTTTTTTTTTTGCTGAGGCAATTGGGGTTAAGTGACTTGCCCAGGGTCACACAGCTGTTACGTGTCTGAGACCAGATTTGAACTCAGGTCCTCCTGACTTCAGGGCTGGTGCTCAATCCACTGCGCCACCTAGCTACCCCCTGGAGTATACTTTTTAACCATTTTTTTCTTGTGAGTCTTTTTTGGGTGGCAAGGAAGTTCTATGCTTTCTTTCACAACATGATTTTTATTGAAATGTTTTGCATAACTTCACATGTACCTTCTCAATGGATGGGATGGGAAAGAATCTGGAGCTCAATATTAAACTGGGGAAAATACAAATGTTAAAACAAAACAATAAAACAACAAAAAAAAGTATTAATTTTGCTACTCAATCTATCAAGTATCCTTTTACATGTTTTGAATTCATTTTGAAAAATATATTCCAAGGGGGTCGGAACCAAGATGGCGAACTGCAGACAATGTTCTCTGTGAGCTCCAGAGACCTGCCCTCAGACCAGAGAGAAATTGAGCCTCCGAATTGGTTCTGGAGTGAGGACTCCACCAAACACTTGTAGTACAACGCACTTCTATCAAAAATCTACTTTGAAAAACTTCAGAGAAGGTTAGTCTTAGGGGAATTGGCAGCTGGCCGTGATCAGATGCCAGCATTCAGCCAGTGTGGAAGTCGGGCTGCGAAAAAGTGGCAGATTTTAGGCACCCAGGAAGTCCCTTTGAGACGCCTGGGCCACTTTGCGCTGCTTGTGGGCAGGTGCTTTGGCAGATCTGCCTTTGGTAAAGAGTGGATTGAGAACATTTGAAAGTGTGGTCCTAGTGTGGATTTAGCAGACCAGCCTCAGACTGGAAGTCAACTTGGCAAACTGCCCCAGGGCAAATTGAAACTGCTGCAGAATTCCTTGCTGGTGACTGATACCTCAGCTCAAAATCATGTTCAAGAAGCAGGAGAGAGCTCTCACCATAGACAACTTTTACGGAGAGAAATTAGGGCAGTCCCCAGATCACGGGATTCTGAAAACAATCCCAGACAAAACCACAAAGGCGGACTTAAAATGGTCTTCTTTTCAGAAGGCTTACCTGGAAGATTGCATAAAGAATCTCAAAAGAGAGCTAGAAGAAGAATGGGGAAATAAATTGAGATCAGTGCAACAGAGATGTCAAAAACTGGAAAACAGGACTGGTGAATTACAAAAAGAAAACAATTCACTGAAAAACAAAATTGGTGAATTGGAAAAAGACAACAATTCACTAAAAAATAAAATTGGCAAAATGGAAAAAGAAGGCATTGAACCAAGAAATTCAATTGGCCAGCTACAAAAGGAGCTAAAAAAGATAACTGAAGGAAATAATATTTTAAAAATTAAAATTGAACAAATAGAAGTAATTGACTCAATAAGACTTCAAGAATCAGTCAAACAAAAACAAAAAAA
>JAJPUD010008989.1:0-21273 GCA_023553655.1 Myrmecobius fasciatus
CAGATGGATTTACATGTGAATTCTACCAAACATTCAAAGAACAATTAATTCCTTCTATGAGACTGATATGGTGCTGATAGCTAAACCAGGTAGGATGAAAACAGAGAAAGAAAACTATAGACCAATTTCCTTAATGAATATTGATGCAAAAATTTTAAATAAGATATTAGCAATGAAATTACAGAAAGTTATCCCCAGGATAGTACACTATGAAGAAGTAGGATTTATACCAGGGATGCGGGGCTGGTTCAATATTAGGAAAACTATCAGCATAATTAATTATATTAACAACCAAACTAACAAAAACCATATGATTATCTCAATAGATGCAGAAAAAGCATTTGATAAAATCCAACACCCATTCCTATTAAAAACATTAGAGAGTATAGGAATAAATAGGCTTTTCCTTAAAATGATCAGTAGCATCTATTTAAAACCATCAGCCAGCATCATATCTAATGGAGACAAACTAAAACCATTCCCAATAAGATCAGGAGTGAAACAAGGCTGCCCATTGTCACCACTAGTATTTAATATTGTATTAGAAATGTTAGCTTTGTCAAGAAGAGAAGAAAAAGAGATAAAATGAATCAGAGTAGGTAATGAAGAAACCAAATTATCACTCTTTGCAGATGACATCATGGTATACCTTGAGAACCCTAGAGACTCAACTAAAAAACTACTAGAAACAATTCACAACCTTAGCAAAGTGGCAGGATTCAAAATTAATCCCCATAAATCATCAGCATTTTTATATATTACCAACAAAGTTCAGCAGCAAGAGATACAAAAAGAAATTCCATTTCAAATAACAGATGATAGCATAAAATATTTGGGAATCTATCTGCCAAGGAAAAGTCAGAAACTATACAAACTAAACTACAAAACACTTTCCACACAAATAAAATCAGACCTAATCAATTGGAAAAATATTAAGTGCTCATGGGTAGGCAGAGCGAACATAATAAAAATAACAATACTACCCAAACTAATCTACTTATTTAGTGCCATACCAATCAAACTCCCAAGAAATTATCTTACAGAATTAGATAAAATAGTAGCAAAGTTCATTTGGAAGAACAAAAGGTCAAGGATTGCAAGGGGATTAATGAAAAAAAAGGGAGATGAAGGTGGCCTTGCTGTACCAGATCTAAAACTATATTATAAAGCAGCGGTCAACAAAACCGTTTGGTACTGGCTAAGGAATAGAGCAGTAGATCAGTGGTATAGGATAGGTTATCAGGATAATCTAGGCAATAACCTTAATGATTTCGTGTTTGATAAACCTAAAGACCCCAGTTTTTGGGATAAGTACTCACTATTCGGCAAAAACTGCTGGGAAAATTGGAAACTAGTGTGGAAGAAATTAGGGCTTGACCCATACTAAACACCACATACCAAAATAAGATGTAAATGGGTTCACGATCTGGATATAAAGAGTGATTTTGTAAACAAGTTAGAGGAACGTAATATAGTTTACTTCTCAGACCTGTGGAGAAGGAATAAATTTATGTCCAAAGAAGATCTGGAACTCTTAATTGAACACCAGATAGATAATTTTGATTATATTAAGTTAAAAAGTTTCTGTACAAACAAAACTAATGCAGACGAGATTAGGAGGGAAGCATCAAATTGCGAAATCATCTTTACATTTAATGGTTCTGATAAAGGCCTCATTTCTAAAATATATAGAAAATTGTCTCATATATATAAGAATTCAAGCCATTCTTCAATAGATAAGTGGTCAAGGGATATAAAAAGACAATTTTCAGATGATGAAATTAAAACCATCTGTAGTCATATGAAAAGTTGCTCCAAATCACTATTGATCAGAGAAATGCAAATTAAGACAACCCTGAGGTACCACTACACACCTATCAGATTGGCTAAAATGACAGGAAAAGATAACGATGAATGTTGGAGGAGATGTGGGAAAACTGGGACACTAATACATTGTTGGTGGAACTGTGAAAAGATCCAAACATTCTGGAGAGCAATTTGGAGCTATGCTCAAAAAGTTATCAAACTGTGCATACCCTTTGACCCAGCAGTGTTTCTACTGGACTTATATCCCAAAGAGATCTTAGAAGAGGCAAAGGGCCCCACCTGTGCAAAAATGTTTGTGGCAGCCCTTTTTGTAGTGGCTAGAAACTGGAAACTGAATGGATGCCCATCAATTGGAGAGTGGCTGAATAAATTATGGAATATGAATGTTATGGAATATTATTGTTCTGTAAGAAACGTCCAGCAGGATGATTTCAGAGAGGCCTGGAGAGACTTGCATGAACTGATGCTGAGTGAAACGAACAGAACCAGGAGATCATCATACACAGCAACAACAGTATTACATGATGATCAATTCTAATGGGCATGGCTCTCTGCAACAAAGAATTGTCTCAAACCAGTTACAGTTGTTCACTGAAGAAAACCATATACACCCAGAGAGAGGGATGTGAAATATGGACCACAACATAACATATTCATGATCTCTATTGATATTTGCTTGCATTTTGTGGCCTTTCTCTGATTTTCTTTTTTTTTTCTTGTAGACAGGATTTTTCTTGCATAATTTGTCAAGTAATTAAACATTATTAACATGAAAAAAAAGTAATGGTGACAGTGGGCAGCCTTGTTTCACTCCTGATAGTTTTGGGAATGGTTCTAGTTTGTCTCCATTACATATGATGATTTCTGATGGTTTTAAGTAGATGTTACTAATCATTTTAAGGAGAAGCCCATTTTTTCCTACACTCTCTAGTGTTTTTAATAGGAAGTGGGTTTTGGATTTTATCAAATGCTTTTTCTGCATCTATGGAGATAATCATATGGTTTTCCTTAGTTTGATTATTAATATAATTGATTATGCTGATAGTTTTCCTGATATTGAACCAGCCCTGAATTCTTGGTATAAATACTACTTGGTCAAGATGTATTATCCTGGAGATAACTTTCTGTAATCTTGTTGCTAAAATCTTATTTAAAATTTTTGCATCAATATTCATTAGGGAAATGGGTCTATAGTTTTCTTTCTCTGTTTTCACTCTACCTGATTTAGCTATCAGCACCATATTTGGATCATAGGAGGAATTTGGCAGTATACCTTCTGTCCCTATTTTTTCAAATAGTTTGTATAGTATTGAAATTATTTCTTCTTTGAATGTTTCATAAAATTCATATGCAAAACTATCTGGCCCTGGAGATTTTTTCTTAGGGAGTTGAATAATAGCTTGTTCTATTTCTTTTTCTAAAGTAGGATTTTTTAAATTATTTCCTCTTTTGTTAACCTGGGCAATCTATATTTTGTAGATATTCCTCCATTTCATTTAGATTATCAAATTTATTGGCATAAAGTTCTTCAAAGTAACTCCTAATTATTACTCTAATTTTTTCTTCATTGGAGGAAAGTTCTCCCTTATCATTCTTGAGACGAACAATTTGATTTTCCTCTTTCCTTTTTCTGATCAAATTAAATAAAACTTATCTATTTTGTTCATTTTTTCATAAAACCAATTCTTAGTTTTATTTATTAATTCAATAGTTTTCTTATTTTCAATTTTATTAATCTCACCTTTTATTTTCAGAATTTCCAATTTGGCATTTAATTGAGGGTTTTTAGTTTGCTATTTTTCTAATTTTTTTTTAATTGTAACCCTGATTCATTGATCTTCTCTTTCTCTATGTTATGCAAATAAGCATCTAGAGATGTAAAGTTACCCCTTATAACTGCTTTGGCCATATCCCACAAATTTTGGTATGTTGTTTCATTATTGTCTTTCTCCTGGATGAAATTATCGATTGTGTCTATGATTTCCTCTTTTACCCATTCATTCTTCAGGATTAGATTATTTACTTTCCAATTAACTTTTGGTCTATTTTCTCCTGGCCTTATATTACATGTGAATTTTATTGCATCATGATCTGAAAAGGATACATATACTATATCTGCTTTTCTGCATTTGATTTTGAGGTTTTTATGCCCTAACACATGATCAATATTTGTAAAAGTTCCAGGAATCCCTTAGATTCATGTATACTACCTTCTGTCACCATTCAATTTCCTCTAGAGATCTGTCATACCTAACTTTTTTAACATTTTGTTTATCTCCCTAACTTCTTTCTTATTTATTTTGTTGTTTGATTTATCTAATTCTGAGAGAGAAAGGTTGAGATTCCCCACTAGTATAGTTGTACTGTCTATTTCTCCTTGCATCTCTGTTAGTTTCTCCTGTAGGAATTTGGATGCTATACCACTTGGTGCATATATGTTTAGTATTGATACCGCTTCATTGTCTATGGTACCCTTTAGTAAAATATAGTTTCCTTCCTTATCTCTTTTAATGAAATATATTTTTGTTTTTACTTGATCTGAGATAAGGATTGCTACCCCTGCTATTTTTTTTTCAATTGAAGCATAGAAGATTCTGCTCCAGCCCTTTACCTTCACTCTGTATGTATCTCTGGGATTTAGATGTGTTTCTTGTAAAAAACATATTGTAGGAATCTGGCTTTTAATCCAGTCTGTTATCCATTTACTTTTTATGGGAGAGTTCATCCCATTCACATTCACAGTTAACATGACTATATATATATTTCCTGCTATCTTATTTACCCAAAGTTATATTTTTCTCTTCCCTTTCCCCTTACTCCCTTACCCCCTCCCCAGTATTTTGTTTTTGATGACCACTTCCCTCTAACAGTCCTCCCCCCTTTAGAACCCTCCCTATTTTTTACACCTTTCCCCTAATCCTTCTATTAATTTATCCCTTTCTCCTCCTCCTTTCCCTCCTACTTTCCTATACAGAGGGCCAAGTTTTTCCCCGAATTCAAATGTTTCCCATATACTCTTTTAGATCCCAGTCTAATGAGAGCAAGATTTACACAATACTCATCACCCTCCCTTCTTTCCCTCAACTGTATTAGATTTTTATGTCTCTTCATGAGACTTTGCCTCATTTTACCTCCTTTTCATTTTACTTTATTTTACTTCCTTTCCCCTCCCCCCTTTTTTACAGTATGATATACCTTCCACCTCTAATTTTGTTTTGATTATTATCAAAGTAAAATCAAATTATACCCCCCAAAATTAAGGATACCCCTAGTAGAGATATAGTTCTCGAGACTTCTTTCCTTTTTACCTTTTTATGATTCTCTAGAGTTCTGTGTTTGGAGGTCAAATTTTTTGTTCAGATCTGGTCTTTTCATTAGAAATAGGTGAATTTCTCCTGTATCATTGAATGACCATCTTCTTCCCTGGAAAATGATGCTCATTATAGCTGGATAGCTTATTCTTGGCTGTAATCCAAGTTCTTTTGCCTTTTGGAATATCTGATTCCAGGCCCTTTGATCTTTCATTGTGGAAGCTGACAGATCCTGTGTAATTCTAATGACACTTCCTCGGTATTTGAACTGTTTTCTAAGCAGCTTGTAATATCTTTTCCTTGGTGTGATAGTCCTGAAATTTGTCCATGATATTCCTTGGGATTTTAATTTTGGGGTCTCTTTCAGGAGGTGATCGGTGAATTCTTTCAATGCCAACTTTGCCTTCTGATTCTAAAACATCAGGGCAATTCTCTTTCATGATTTCCTGGAAGATAGCATCAAGGTTCTTTTTTTCATCGTGAATTTCAGGGAGTCCGATAATCCTTAGATTTTCTCTCCTGGATCTGTTTTCCAAGTCAATTGTTTTTCCTAGGAGATATTTCATATTTTCTTATATTTTTTTCATTTTTTTGTTTTTGTTTGACTGATTCTTGAAGTCTTATTGAGTCATTCATTTCAATTTGTTCAATTTTAATTTTTAAGGTATTATTTCGTTCAGCTATCTTTTTTTAGCTCCTTTTGTAACTGGCCAATTGAATTTTTTGGTTCATTGCATTCTTTTTCCATTTTGCCAATTTTATTTTTCAGTGAATTGTTGTCTTTTTCCAATTCACTAATTTTGTTTTTCAGTGAATAGTTATCTTTTTCCAATTCACTATTTTTGTTTTCTAGTGAGTTGGTGACTTTTTCCCATTCACCAATTTTGTTTTTTTAGTGAATTGTTGTCTTTTACCAATTCACTATTTTTATTTTAGAATGAGTTGGCTACTTTTTCCAATTCACCAGACTTATTTTCCAGTTTTTCACATCTCTGTTGCAGGGCGATATTTTTTTCTTGCACTGCTCTCAATTTATTTCCCCAATCTTCTTGTATCTCTCTTTTGAGATTCTCTATGCAATCTTCCAGGTAAGCCTTCTGAAAGGTAGACCAGCTTAAGTCTACCTTTGTGGCTTTATCTAGGATTGTTTTCAGAATCTCAGGATCTGGGGACTTCTCTAGTTTCTCTCTGTAAAAGCTGTTTATGGTGAGAGCTCTCTTCTTCTAGCTCATGATTTTCAGCTGAGGTATCAGTCACCAGCAGGGAATTCTGCAGCAGGTTTAATTTGCCTTGGGGCAATTTGCTGAGTTGACTTCCAATCTGGGGCTGATCTCACTAGATCCGCACTAGGACCACACTTTCAGCTGCTCTCAATCCACCCTTTATCAAAGGTAGACCTTCCAAAGCACTTGCCTGTAAGCAGAGCAAAGTGGCCCAAGCGTCTCCCAGGAACTTCCTGGCAGCCTAAAATCTTCTGGTCCTTCCCATCCCTGGACTTGCACCCCAGTGCTGTGCACTGGCATCTGAGCACTGGGAGCTGCACGATCCCCTGCCTGTCTAAAACTGACCTCAGAAGTTCTTTCAAAGTATACATTTGATAGAAGTGCGTTGTAGTCCAAGTGTTTGGTGTAGCCCTCACTCCAGAACTAATTCGGAGGCTCAATTTGTCTGGGTCTGAAGGAAAGTCTGAGGAGCTTACAGAGGACACTGTCTGCAGTTCACCCTCTTGGCTCCACCCCCAAAACTAGGGAAGTTAATAGAATTAAAAAACTCCCAGATATGATAGATTCCTGGAGAAAACTGAATAGGGAAATAAAGGATACACCTTTTGCTCTGTGGTACATGGCACCACAGAAAAATTTACCACATATTAGGGCATGACAGTCTCACAATCAAATGTAAAAAAGGCAGAAATAGTAATTTTTTTTTCAGACCACAATGGAATAAAATTATATTCAAAAATGGGCCAGGGAAATGTAGACTAAAAAGTAATTTGAAATTAAATAATCTAATTCTGAAGAATGAGTATGTCTAAGAACAAACCACAAAAACAATCCCTAATTTCATTCAAGAGAATGACAATGAGACAACATATCAAAAACTATTAAATGTTACCAAAGCAATTCCTAGGGAAAATTTTATATCACAAAATAGCTACATGAATAAAAAAGTTAGAAAAACAACAAACTAAAAACCCTCAATTAATAAATTAGAAATTCTGAAGTTTAAACAAACTCAAAAAATAAAATAGAACCCAAGAAAATTTTGAACTAATAAATAAAACTAAGGGTAGGTTTCATCAAAAAAAAATAGACAAACCTTTGGTTATTTTGATTAGAAAAGGAAAAAAAAAAACAAATCAACAGCATGAAAAATGAAAAGGTCCAAATTACCAGCAATGGAAAAAAAAAAATTAAAGCAATAATTAGGAGCTATTTTGCTTAATTGTGCAGAAAAACAGATAATTGACCTGAAATGGATGAATATTTACAAAAATGTTGTGATTTGTTAAAGATTAATAGAAGAGGAAATAAATTATATAAATAGTCCCATTTTAGAAAAAGATGGTGAACAAGTCAATAACTCGTTAAGAAAAATCTCCAGGACAAGATGGATTCACAAATGAATTATACAAAACAATTAAAGAACAAAATTTTGTTTTTCCAAATTCCATGTAGAATTCCAAAACTATGTAGACTATTTGGCAAAATAGGTAAAGAAGGAATCCTTCCAAATTTCTTCTATGACACAAATATGCCACTGATACCTAAACCAGAAAGAGCCAAAATAGTCTCCCTAATAAATATCAATGCAAAAATGTTAAATAAAATATTTGCAAAGAGATTACAGCAGAATAATACAATATTACCAAGTGAGATTTAGGACAGAAGAGTAGGGTTGATTCAATATACTATAATTAACCATATCAATAACAAAACCAACAAAAAGCATATCATAATCTCAATAGATGCAGATGTTGAAGTTGACAAAGTACAGCATCCTTTCCTATTAAAATCCCTAATAGAGATGAAGGGAACTTTACCTAAAATAATACACAGTATCTATCTAAAATCTACTGCAGAGATTATCTGTATTGGAGAGAAGTTGTATGCATTCCCAATAAGATCAGTGGTCAAACAAGTATGCTCATTATCACCACTATTATTCAACATTGTATTATAAATATTGACTATAGCAATAAGAAAAGAAAAAAAAGAAATTACAGGAATTAGAATAGACAATGGGAAAATAAAACCTATCACTCTTTATAGATAATATAATTAGAGAATTCTAGAAAATTATCCAAAAACCTATTGGAAACATCTTTAGGAAAGTTGTAGGATATAAAATAAACAGACACAAATCATCAATATTTCTATATCTTAATGATAAAAAGGATCAGCAAGACACAGACAGAGAAATTCCATTTAAAATAATTGTGGACAAAATAAAACACTTGGGGGTCTGCCTGCCAAGAGAAACCCAAGAACTATATGAACACAATTACAAAATACTTCTCACACAAATAAAGTCATTTCTAAACAACTGGAAAATATCAGTTTATTGCTAGGCCTATTTAATATAATAAAAATGAGAATTCTCCTTAAATTGGTCTAATTTTTCAGTGTCATAACAATCAAACTGTCAAAACTTATTTTATAAAAATAGAAAAATAATAAAAATTCATCTGGAATAACAATTCAAGGGAATTAATGAGAAAATATAAAGGATAGTGGCTTAGTGATACCGTAAAATTATATTATAAATCAGCAATCATCAAAATCATTTTGTACTGTCTAAGAAACAAAGTGTATGCATAGAATAGATTAGATACACATGACACAATAATCAAGACGTATAGCAATGTAGTATTTTATAAACCCCCAAACTCCAGCTTTTAGAATAAGAACTCAGTATTTGACAAAAATTGCTGGGAAAACTGGAAAATAATGTCAGGAACTTGGCATACATCTATATCTTGCACCCATACCAAAATAAGGTGAAAATGAATAAATAATTTCGGCATAAAGGATGATACCATAAACAAATTAGCAGAAAAGGGCATAATTTATCTATCAGATCTTTGGAGAAGGGAGGAATTTACAACAACAACAACAACAACAACAACAACCAAAAACCAAAAACCAAAAACTAGAGAACATTACGAAAAGGAATGGACAACTTTGAGTATATTAAATTATAAAGATTTAGCACAAAGAAAAGTAACAAACAGGATAAACAGGGAAGTACAATGCTAGGAAAAATGTTTTATAGTACATATTTCTTATAAGAGTCTCATTTCTGAAATATCTAAAGAACTAAGTCAAATTTAGAAGAAAACAAGTCATTCCCCAATTTATAAATGGTCAAAGACATGAACAGACAATTTTCAGATGATGAAATTAGTCATCTATAATTATATGAAAAATGTTCTAAATAATTATTGATAAGAGAAGAGCAGATTAAAACAACTCTGAGGTACCACCTCACACCTCCCAAATTGGTTAAGATGACAGGAATAGATAGTGATTAATGTTGCAGAGGATGTGGGAAAACTGGGACACTAATGCATTGTTGTTGGAGTTGTAAAATGATCCAACTTCTCTGGAGAGCAATCTGGAAACATACCCAAATGTCTATACAACTGTGCATACTCTTTGATGGAGCAGTACCATTACAGGTCAGTATCCCAAGGAAAACATAAAGGAGGGAAAAGCTCCACAAAATTGTCTGTAGCATCTCTTTTTGTGGTAGAAAGAATTGGAAAATTAATAGATGCCCATAAATTGGAGAATGGCAGAATAAATTGTGGTATATGAAGATAATGGAATATTATTGTTCTATAAAAATGATGAACAAGTTGATTTTAAAAAAGGCCTGGAAAGATTTTATGTAAATGATGCTGAGCGAATCAAACAGAATCAAAAACTTATTGTACACAACAACAGCAAGAATGTGCGATGATCAACTATGAAAGATTTGTTCCTCACAGTGGTTCAGTGATCCAAAGCAATCACAATACTCTTTGGACAGAAAGTGCTATCTGCATCCAGAAAAAAAAAAGAGTAAATGTAAATCAACACATGCTATGCTCACTTCATTTTTCTGGGTTGTTTTTTTGTTTGTTTGTTTTGTTTTGTTTTTTAATTTCTCCCATGTTTTTTTTTTTTTTTCGTTTTGCTCTGTTTTTTCTTTCCTAACATGATTCATAAAGCAATAAGTATTAAAATAAATTTTTAAAATGATAAAAAAAACTCTTACAATAATATCACTTACATTGTTTTTGTCTTTGATTAATACATAATTAATTTCATTTGTAGTTTAGCTTAGAATTCTCTTATCCAGGGGCAGCTAGGTGGTGTAGTGGATAAAGCACTAGCCCTCAAATCAGGAGGACCTGAGTTCAAATATGGTCTCAGACCGGAAAAAAAATTCTTATCCACAGAAAAGATTCATCATGTTAGAATGATTTTCCTTTCTTTTTTGGCTGAGGTAATTGGGGTTAAGTGACTTGCCCAAAGTCACACAGCCAGGAAGTATTAAGTGTTTAAGTCCAGATTTGAACTCAGGTCCTCCTGACTTCAAGGCTGGTGCTCTATCCACTACACCAACTAGCTGTCCCTCCTTTTCTTTCTTTATGGAGAAAGAGAAACTTATGATGTTTGTATGTGGGTTTCTCTGTATATACAAACATATATTTGTATATATAAACACACACATATATACATATATATGTAATAAATAAGTGAAATGTCATATATAATTAAGGCTGAATTAGTTGACTTGTTTGAATATTTTGAAAGGAAATTGTTTATAAGACATTCTGAGAAGCATCATGGTTTTGTGGATACAGAGCTACCTTCTCAAGTCAGTAAGTTCAAATACTATCTGATATGTCATCTTGACAAGATACTTAATGTTTAACTGTTCCCTCACTATCAAGCACTCTAAAGTTGTGAAATATGCAATGACCATTTTCTTTATTGGGAGCTCTCCACATTAATAAATCACAGATATGTGAAGTAAGAGAAAATATGAAAGGAAATAAATGAAGGAAAGGAGAAAGGAAAATATTATGTATGCCAAAAATTGTCCATAGAGGGAATTATGATCAGTTCTTGAATGCTAGTTGCATAAAGGTAAAATATTTTAGTGAGATTGATGTAGATTCTGACCATTAAACAACTAGAATCTCTTAGCTATCTTAGTGATCGTACTTTATTTTTTTTCTTACAACAAAAGCATGGTTTTAGGATCTATAGTGTTTTTTTCATAAAGTTTTATCATTTCCATTTAATTCTTGTTCAATAAACACCTTCCCTCACACTCATTTTTGGAAATAATGAAAAAGATTCAAGTAAAAAATAATTGATTCAACAAAGTTTACATAGTGTATACCCCACTTTTCAACTAATAGTATAGAATTATGTTCCATTATCACTTCCATGAGACCAAGATCATTTATCATATATAATCAATGTTTAACAGCCTATAAACATATAAATTGCAGTATCATTTTCATTGATTACATTGTTCTTTTTGTTTTTATCTCTTCACCCTCCATCACTTAATAAATTTTTTCATATCTCACAATTCCCCATAGTCTCCAATTTTTATAATAGTATAGCATTTCATTACATTCATGTAACAAATTGTTCAACTTTTCCCCATGCTTGCTATGTAAGAAGTTAAACACTAACACCTATCATATCATATGAAGTAATAGCAACAATAATTACAATATTAAACAAAGACAAAATATGAGAAATAAAAGTCATAAAAGAGTTTATGTTACTAGCTATGGAAGCAGAGAAGTGAAAACATCAATGTAAGAAAAGATAATGATAGATATATTGTGTCCAATTTGTTTACATCTCTAACACAGGTTAAATTGCTTCCCAGCTTTATGAGAAAATCAAATTTAGTGTCTTCACTCTGTTTGTTTATCTTGTTATTTTACCATTGAAATAATAGAGGACAAAGGAGTTAGCAACAGAAGACATGCTATCAGGGGGAATAACTGAGGTATTTGCAATTGGCTTTCCTGGCAACCATACTACTGGGATTCAAATCAAATTAAAATATAGTCATTCCAACGAATTGATGACTTCCACACAGACGTTTAGGAGATGGACTGAAAGATAGTTTCTTTCGATCCCCAACTGCTATTTTTCCAGTTGAGAAGGAGGTCAGATTCAGAAGGGATCATCAAATTACAGCTGCTAATTGAATTTACTACTGCTTAATTAAATGCTTAAAGTAAATTTTCAATCAGGTATGAAAAGTATAATTGCTAAATTTTGTTGGGAATGCTAATGCTAATCATGGCTCTGAGATAAGACCTACTTCACACTGTGATACCCCTATCTGCCTATTGTTTATGGTATTTCAATAGACTCTAAATATTCCCAATTTAATTCTGTAACATCTTGACATTACCTGACTTAAGATAAAAACTCACCCAGTCTCTTGAATCATTGTTATTTAATAGAAATAACCTATTCTCTAAGATTTCACCTAATAGGTAAGTACTACTTCAAAGTGGCAAAGGGTAGGTATCTATTGAATTACTTAATTGAATTGATCAGGTCTCCACCATATAGAAATTTTCCATTATTCCATTTTTCATAATTTTCTACAATCCACAAGTTATTATTACTGATGAATTTTAATCATTGATTTTTGAAAGATGGAATTTGATATTCATTATTTTAAGGAAAATGGCTAGTATGTTATCAGGAGACATAAAAAGTCACAATAGCTATGTGAAATTGCAAGGTTGAAAAAAACAAGTAAATACTTAGGCCAGTTCTAGTTAGGTCATCTCAAAAATCTAAACTTTCCTCAATACAATAAAGAACTTAAATTTCAATATTTCGAAAACTCATAGTATTATTATGGTGAAGGGATAGGAATGTGGTGAATATATCACCTATCTATTAATATATAAATAGATATAGTCTTGGACTACCTAATGACTTGATTTCCTGACCTTTTAAAACTCACAATGTTAATGTCTCCAAACCCATTTCCTGAAAAAAAGAAAAATAAATACAAATCTAAGTAAATAACACCTATATTCAAAAATGATCTGTTAGTACTGAATGTTGAAGGAACAAAAACATCCCATTGAATCATTCTCTCATCTCTTGCCAACCAGGAAGACAACAAAAAAGAAGAAAAAGATCTTGCCAAACAATATTTTTCTGAATGGACCTCCATTTTTAACTATTTACTTAAATCATGTACTTAAAAAGGTAGAATCAGGTGCAAAATGTCCATGCATGCTCCAAAGACCATCTGGAGATTTCATCAGTCTAGATCTAAACAGGGTAGTATTGACTGGGATTTTTTCTCCAGTTCACAATAACAAATAGTACTTTCCTGACAAGAAGGAAGATGGAGATAACCTTTCCTTTGTTCAGAAAATGTTCCATTTTCTCTTATATGCTCCCTTCTGCTACTTTCTAAATGTGTTTTTTCACATTAATCTAGTTTCTCTAATAATATTGTCAATAGCTGGGTGGTGGTAAGAAGACAGAGAGAAGTAGGCTTTCCATCATCTTCTCTAAGATGATATCCCCTCCGGTACATTGCTCTAAAACTTTAATTCTCCACTTGATTGAATCATTGCTACACTGGATTGTTTGTTCTATATGTTCTATGTGTAGCCTGAGACATGAAAATCAATCACAAGTTTGTTTGGTTTGGTTATATTTTTTCTCCCATGTGTTATCATTTTCTCTTCATCTTTTCAATCAAATACTCCAATCTTTTCAAATCAAATAAGCGCAGATATCCAAATTTTGATAAAGTTATAACAAAATTCTTCAATATTTAATGTAATCTAATAAATTAAGTAGTATATAGAATCATAATTTACATTGGGTTCAAAAATAACCTTCATGAATACAGTATAGTCTGAAAGTCATCCAAAATTTTAAGAATATATTTGAGTTTCAGAATGTAATGTGAAAGGCAAACAGATACTTTGTGCTAAATGAAAACAAGCAGTTTCTGACAGAAAGGAGATACTAGACCCTCTTCTGTTCTGAACAGATATCTGCTACAATAGGCTGTACAGTTAACACTGGAATTTAAGGGCATTCACAGGAAGGAAACTAGAATAGTAAAGCATTTAAGTCTATGTCACCATGTCACATGAGAATCAATTTAAAGAACTGGATTAGAAACTCCATTAAGGTTCACTAACTAGTTGACGTTTAACTTAGAAAAGAAAAGAGGGACAAAAAATCTATTTTATTTTTTGTTCTAATCTTATACTTCTTATGTTATCTTATAAAATATTATGGTTTTTATGGCATATCATTTATTCCATTTTGTACTGTATAATATTAAATTGTATGTCACATTCCTCAGTTTTAAGAAAGATGAAGTCAACTCTCCATTTTTTTCAGGGCAATGGTTCTGATTAGTTTATCTTGTTTTGTTTATCTTCTTCCTATGTGAGTACCTTGTCTCTCACCCTTTAACATATTTTAACATCCATTTATGTACTGTCTTCCCCATTAAAAGTAAATTTAGTGAGGGGAAGGGAATATTTGCCTTTTTACTTCTCTTTGTATTCCTAATGATAACCCAGACGCTAGCACATACTGTGTGTGTGTGTGTACTTTATATATATATTTTTACTTGTTGAATTCTTTTTGGCCCTAAGATAACAAGAAATAGTAGTTAGGAGCTACAAATAGAAAAAAAAAACCCTTTAATAGTTAAAGCTTTTAATAATTAGATTAAAAGTCAAATACGGTGCCTAACAAGTTCACTAGAACTCTCCAAAATAAATTTTGATGATTAAATGTTGTTAATTGTAGAACAATTTTTGGATTAAGTACTTGGACTAGATGGACTTTTATGTCTCTCCTAAATGGAATTAAGTAATTTTGTTATATACAAAATCTTATTGACTATTTGTCAGCTAATCAACCTAATTTCTGAGTCTTTTTTCACATGGCATTGTATCAATTTTGTTCTTGTGCCATTGATGAGGAATATTTTTAAACTAAATATAAGGCTTCACATTTATTCTGATTTAACTTTATCATGAACTGCCATTTTATTCTGCTGGGATAATTTTAAATCTTTATTCTGTCATCCATCACATTAACTATTCTTCCCAAAATTGTGTCACTTTAAAAACTGACTAGTTTGCTTTTTAAATGTTATTCAAGTTGATGATAAAAATTTAAAAAATGTAAAATAAACCTTTGAAAAGGATTATTTCAAGGATACAACCTTGACACAGAGTACCACAAATATTTACTTTGTACTTACTAAGTACTAAATAATATGACTTTTCATTGTGGTATGGTAGATAGAAGACAATCCTTGGGGTTGGGAATATCTATGCTAATGTCCAGTGTTTGAAACTTACTAGTTCTATGTCCATAGTCAAGTCATTCAAACTCTCATATTCCAGGTAAGTATCTAAAATTATAGACTAGAGACTAGCATCTTCTTTATGTCAGTGGGAAGATGATTCAAATCAAGAGCTATGCATACAGATTAAAATAAATAGGCAAACCTAATGCAACAATAAAATACAGACCACTCTGTTTGAGGACAGAAACAAAATATAAGAGAATGGTTATCTTCAAGTAGGGTACTATCTATAAAGAAACAATAAATTAGTATAGATAAATATGATACACAATATTGTCACTAGTTGAGTTATTAGATAATTTAAAAAGAGTATTTTACAAGGTATGATGGACAGGTAAGAGAATACTTCTTGGAGGACAAATAATTGAATTGTTCTTTAAAATATAGAAAAAGGACAAATTGTGAGGAAAATGCATCAACTTAAAAGAGGATAACCAAGTCAAGTCAATGTTAAAATCAAATACTTATAGATTTTATAAGTCATTGCTTTTGCAGGTAAGGAAAGTGATAACCAAGAAAATTAAGTTGTTTACTCATAATAACACACTGAGTGACAGAGGCCATATTTGAACCCAGGTCTTCTAATTCCATAACC
This sequence comes from Myrmecobius fasciatus, assembly GCA_023553655.1. Taxonomy (NCBI): domain Eukaryota; kingdom Metazoa; phylum Chordata; class Mammalia; order Dasyuromorphia; family Myrmecobiidae; genus Myrmecobius; species Myrmecobius fasciatus. Next base: position 16,138 of record JAJPUD010008989.1, read on the forward strand.
AATATTCCTTTCATTGGAATCTGAAAAACTTCTCCAAGTAGATACAGATGCGTTCACTTTGGTCATTTGGGATCCACTGCAAATTCAACTAAATTTCATATCACTTGCCATATTTTTCAATCTTGTTTACAAGTATGATAAGTGATATTTTCACAGGTTTTTTTATGATTTGACAAACAAAGGAAATCTTAGGATAATGTGATACAATTATTTGATTTTAAAGGTAGGGAAACCAAGCCCCCTGAAGCTTATCTGATTTTCCCAAACTCTTAGAAATTAGTAGCAAGAACAAAATTTATAGCCAAGTGTCCCAATTCTAAAACCCAAATTCTTTCCAGTAACTCCTTGAAGTTCATTTGTTATCTATCAATATAAAAAATCCAAATAGATCTATCAGGATTTGTTATCAGAGTATCAAATGCTTAGAGATATATTTTCTACTTATTTAATTTCCTTTTCTGATTTAGATACTAAATTCCAAGTCTTATCTTAACCATCCAGACTTTAATGGGAAAAAAATTAAAATCAAATTTAATTTTAAGAAAAACTTTAAAGTTATAGACCTGGTTTGGATTTATCAATAATACCTAGTTTATATTATGATAAGGAAAATAAATAACTTCAAAGATGTGATGATGTAGATACAGACATAAAGACATATATGCATATACATATGTATATCTGTGCCTATGTACACATATGTGATAGCAAGTTAATAATATATTCATATGTATACAATATGCATGTGTTTATATAACTATAATCTAGTCCCCTTCATAAGCAAGGAAAATCATATCTACTTGATACCAGCTCAGAACCCTCTCTCTTCAGAGGGCTCTAGTCTGTGACTACTTCCTCTAGTTCTCTGGAAACTTATTTCTCTAATACATGACTGGCTTGTCAATAGATACCTTTTTCCCTCTCACTGTATCCTTACTTCAGCATGACTCAGGTACTGACATTTCTGTTTCTGAATATTCTTTCAGCTCATCCTTTGACCTGTTCCTGGTCTTGAATCTAATTTGATAACCCAAAACATTCAGTTAAATTATGGATCCATTTCTAGTCATCTAAGCAGAAAAGATGGAGAGGGAGATCATCTTTGAAACTTGTGAGTACATGTGTATAATACACTTTATCTTAAGGAACTGAAGATTAGAATAAACCTAAATGAAATTTCTCTACTTTGTTCTTTGATTTATTCATTTTCCTTTTATTATTACCAGCCTTGAAGTCGTGATGGACCTGAGTTCAAATCGGTCTCAGACACTTAACACTTCCTATCTGTGTGATCCTGGGCAAGTCACTTAACCCCAATTAACTCAGATTCACAATTATATTTGTTTTTGTTTTTTTTACAATGGAATATTACTTCAATATCCTAGCTGTGAGTAGATTAAAACCTAATTTGAAAAGTGCAATCCCAACTCATAGAAAGCATAGATGATAGGTCTACAAATTTCGAAACTAGACATCATTTCTCCTCCCTTGCTAATTCTATTGCTAGATGTCAGAGTTAGAGTTGAATTTCATTTGCCCTTGCCCCTCATTCCTTAATGTTCATTAAATAATTTATAAAATAATCTTACTTTTGTGTTCTTGACTGTATTATTAACTTTAGCTAAAGATGGTAAGATAATCTTCCATTAGTCTCCTCTCTTTTCTAGGATCTTTGTGGGAAAACCTATAAATCTGAGCACTGGGAGATTCTGATCCTTTACTTGAAACATGAATATCACCTCACTCCATTTTGCTCTTAGACTAAGGGTGATGAAAGCCCCATACTAAAAATTCCCTTTGGCATATGTTCTCCTCTTGTGAGCAGCAATAAATTTTTATTGACTGCCATCTCTATTGTTTTTCATCTGAATTACTTTCTCTTCATGTGGAATTAAAATTATGCAGTATAGAAATCATATCAAATTTGAAATTTACACTTTGCTTTACTCAAAAAAAAGCAGTGGCATAGATGGAATATTATGAGGAAATTAATATTTTCACAGAGGGCTTTACCCATTGTCATTCATCAAGAAAACAGCACAGCTACAACTAGAATCTAGGTTCTTTGCTTTAAATTCCCTATATTATATAATATTGCAGTTGTCATACCATTCCACGATTCCTGGGTTCATTTCATCTGCCATAGAGAAATATCATATATTAATTTCTGGAGGTGATGGGATTTAATCTGTGGTAAAAGATTAAATTGATAATATATTACATATGATATATGATAATATGTAATTATCATAATATAGTACATATAATATATCCACACATAGATATAAATGTATGTGTGTATACATTGTATGTATGTTTACATATGTGTCCATTTATATACATATACACATGCAAATATATACTATATATATATGTATGTATGTATATATATACATCTAATGTTCTCTGAGTAGGCACAAAATTTTCATAGAGAATTGGAATAATACATGCATACTTAATACAGAAATAATAGCAAAAATCACATAGGCCTCAATATTTGAAATAAGTATCAGTGTCTAATGAATGGTGTTTATATTTCTTAAAGTAATATTCCCAGTAATTACTTTGCATATATGAGCATGATAGAAATATTTTCCTAAAGGAGTGTAGGGATTACAAGTAATATATAAAATTAAGAAATCATTTGCCTTAATTTCCATTGACTAATTTTGGTATTTTATCATAGCGAGCACTCCATCTGCCAGTCTAGATCACAATCTCTCCACAGCTTCTTGTTCACTGTATGTGACCTGTCCATGTTTAATCATTAATAATAGAATGGCATCTTACTTACTTAAAGGTCATTTGGAGCCTTCTATATTGAATGAAGTCCAAGATCTGGAAGTTGTCCAAGAGACTAGAATTTCACAGATGTTATCAAGCCTATTCACTATATTTCATCACTTTATTCATAATACAGTGTTTTTATTAGTTGTTAATTTAGCAATGATTCCCATAGGTTCGGTTATATGTGTCAGGGTCTGAGATTTGGGGATCCCAGTAAAAGAAGTTTCTCCTTGAATTGAGGATCAAAGGGTGTGGTCTGTGATTCCCTTGAGAAACATGAGACCCCAAAACTGGCCAAAGATTGCTGGTAATGGTTTCATTATAATGATAATGAATGGCTTGTTTTGAGGAAGTGCTCTATTATTGAAAGAAGAATGAGACCCTCCAAAATTGAATACCTTCATTCAATACAAACTTAATTGCTGATGATTGGGTGTGGGAATATGGACAAATGGTGTGATCACAAAGTGGGAAAGGAAGGTAAGCAAGGAGGAGGGGTCAGGTGATGAGATGAGGCTAGGAGAAGAGTGAAGATGTAAGCAAGGCTAGTGGTAAGGGAAAGATGGCACAGCAATGGAAATGATGGAGGAGATGAGATCCTGAATAAAGAACTACCATAATCTATCCTCTGGCTCCTCATGACACTCCTTTGAATAGACACACTGAGTGTGGCTGGAATGCGCACTGAAGCTCTTAACAAAGAGGTGAGACTCTTAACATAGAGATAAGACCTGCTGCCCTTAGGTACAATACCTAACATATATGGTTTCTAAATTCATAACAACAATGACTGTTGGTGATGAGTACTACTAGAATCAGGAAGGCTGACACTCAGCTGAAAATAGTGACAATTTTCATTCCACAGGGGAAAAAGGAAAACACAGACTTGCATTTATTAACTAAAAACTTACAATTTGGCCTTTTTCATATACAAAAAACTCTAAACTTCCTCAGAGTCTGAAGCACAAGGAAATCATTAGTAAAAGCCAGAATCAAATGAAGAAGATAGATATAAGTTAAGGCTTCACAATTGACTGAGTTTTGAAATCTTGACCAAGCCACTTGATATTTTTTTTAATAAAGCTTTTTATTTGCAAAACATATGAGTGACCTTTCAACATTGACCTTTGCAAAAAAACTTTTTTTCCCAAGCTTTTCCTTTCCTTCCCCCCACCCCTCACCCCTAGATGACAGGTAATCTAATACATGCTAGATAGGATAAATTATATGATAAATATAATACATGTATACATATCTGTACAGTTATCTTACTGCACAAGAAACATCAGATCTAGAAAGAGAAGAAGAAAAAAACAACCTAAGAAGAAAAACAGAATGCATGGAAATATTCACAGAAAGTGTTAAAATGCTGTGTTGTGGTTCACTCTCAGTTCCCACAGGCCTCTCTCTGGATGTATATGACTATCTTCATCGCATCACAACTGGTTTGAATCACATCATTTTTGAGGAGAACCATGTCCATCAAAATTGATCATCGTATAGTCTTGTTGCTGTGTATAATGTTCTCCTGGTTCTGCTGATTTCACTCAGCATCAGTTCATGCAAGTCTCTCCAATCCTCTCTAAAATCCTCCTGTTGGTCATTTCTTACAGAACACTAATATTCCATAACATTCATATACCATAATTTATTCTGCCATTCTCCAATTGATGGGCATCTTTTCAATTTCCAGTTTCTTGGCACTACAAAAAGGGCTGCCACAAACATTTTTGCACATGTGGGTCCCTTTCCCTCCTTAAAAATCTCTTTGGGATATAGGCCCAGTAGAAACACTGCTGGGTCAAAGGGTATGCACTGTTTGATAACTTTTTGAGCATAGCTCCAAATTGCTCTCCAGAATGGTTGGATCTGTTCACAGTTCCACCAACAATGTATCATTGTCCCAATTTTCCCACATCCCCTCCAACAGTTATCATTATCATTTCCTGTCATTTTAGCCAATCTGACAGGTGTGTAGTGGTATCTCAGAGTTGTCTTAACTTGCATTTCTCTGATCAATAGTGACTTGGAGCACCTTTTCATGTGACCGGAAATAGTTTCAATTTCTTCCTCTGAAAATTCTCTGTTCATATCTTTTGACCATTTGTCAATTGGAGAATGGCTTGAATTCTTATATATTTGAGTCAATTCTCTATATATTTTAGAAATGAGGCCTTTATCAGAACCTTTGGATGTAAAAATATTTTCCCAGTTTACTGCTACCCTTCTAATCTTGTCTGCATTCATTTTGTTTGTACAAAAACTTTTCAACTTGATATAGTCAAACTTATCTATTTTGTGATTAATGATGACCTCTAGTTCTTCTTTGGTCACAAATTCCTTCCCCCT
>JAJPUD010008989.1:26273-80662 GCA_023553655.1 Myrmecobius fasciatus
TTTGTCCTGTGAACCTAACCTATTCCACTGATCCAGTACTCTATTTCTTATCCAGTACCAAATAGTTTTGGTGAACACTGCTTTATAATATAGTTTTAGATCTGGTGCAGCTAGGCCGCCCTCATTTGCATTTTTTTTCATTAATTCCCTTGAAATTCTTGACGTTTTGTTTTTCCAGATGAATTTTGTTGTTATTTTTTCTAGGTCAGTTAAATAATCTCTTCGGAGTTTGATTGGTATAGAACTAAATAGATAGATTAGTTTAGGTAGTATTGCCATCTTTATTATATTCGCTCGACCTATGCAAGAGCCCTTGATGTTTTTCCAATTGTTTAGATCTGACTTTATTTGTGTGGAAAGTGTTTTGTAGTTTTGCTCATATAGATCCTGACTTTCCCTTGGCAGATATATTCCCAAATATTTTATACTATCGATAGTTATTTTGAATGGACTTTCTCTTTGTATCTCTTGCTGTTGCATTTTGTTGGTGATGTATACAAATGCTGATAATTTATGTGGATTTATTTTGTATCCTGCAACTTTGCTAAAGTTGTGGATTAATTCTAATAGCTTTTTAGTTGATTCTCTAGGGTTCTCTAAGTAGACCATCATATCATCTGCAAAGAGTGATAATTTGGTTTCCTCATGACCTACTCTAATTCCTTTAATCTCTTTTTCTTGTCTTATTGCCAAGGCTAGCATTTCTAATACACTTGATATTTTTGAAAATAATTTTTTTCTTTTTTTTTCCCAAACTGGAAAACATAATAAGAATGCTTGTATTACTTCCCTGATGGGATTGTGTTGACGAAAATGATTATGTTATATAAATATATTTTGTAAAATTAGTTATATAGTTATTTACATATTTGCATTTTGACAGTTAAGATTTTAAAATCTTATATCAAAATAATTATCACTATCATTCCATACTGATATCTTCAAAATGTACATTATGCTTTGAATACTGTTTTGAAAAATTAAATAAATGCATAATATTTTAAAATTCCTTCAAAAATGTTGAAAGTTGTCATACTTTTCACCAAAGAAATTCAGATCAAAACATTTGAAAAGAAACCTCAATTGTTCATGATTAGATTGGGCTAATATAAAAAATATTTCTAAATTTATTTACTTATTCCTTGCCATAACAAGCAAACTATCTAAAATTATTTTATAGAGCTAGAAACAAGAATAGCAAAATTCATCTGGAACAACAAAATTTCAAGAATATCTCGGGAATGAATAAAAGAAAAGCAGCAAAGGAGAGTACCCTAGCTATACCATATCTCACAACATATTATCAAATAACAATCATCAAAACTATTTGATACTGACAAAGTAGAATGGTGGATCAGTGGAATAGTTTAGATACACAAGACAAAGGAGTAAATATCCATACTAATCTATGGTTTAATAAACACAAACACTCTACCTTCTGGGATAAGAACTCACTATGGTAGTATATAGTTAAATAAACACAAAGACTACAACTTCTAGGATAAGAATTCACTATGTGGCAAAAAAAATCTTCTGGGAAACTGGAAAATAATATGACAAAAACTTGACATAGATCAACATCTCACATCACCTAAGAACATAAAATAAAAATGATTACATTATTTACACATAAAAGGTGATAACACAAGCATTTTTGAAGAACTCGCAATAGTTTACCTGTCAGATTTATGTAGAAGGGAGGAATTTATGCCCAAAGAAAAGACAGAGAACATTTCCAAAAGGAAAATGGATAATTTTGATTATATCAAATTCAAAATATTTTGTATAAACCAAACAATTGCAACCAAAATTAAAAGAAATACAAAAAGCTGGGAAATAATTTTATAGTCAATGTTTCTAATAAAAGTCCCATTTCTTTTTTTTTTAAAGTCCCATTTCTAAAATATGTAGAGAACTGAAAAAAAATTTATAAGAATACAACCTATTCCCTTAGTTGATAAATGCTCAAAGGATATGAACAGACATTATTCAGATGAAGAAATTACAGCCATATAAAGTCATATGAAATAATTTTCTGACTCACTATTGATTAAAGAAATGTAAATTATGATAAAAAGGAAAATATTATGTATTGGAGATGATGTGGGAAAATTGGAACATCAATGCATCATTGGAGTTTTGGGTTTTTTTTATCATTTTGGAGAGCAATTTGGAATCATACCCAATGGGCAATAAAATTGTGTATACCCTTTGATCCAATAATACCTTTATTAGGTATGTATCCAAATAAATCATAAAAAATGAAAAGAAATATTAATAGCAGCTATTTTTGTGATGGCAAATTTGTAAGTTGTAAGAGTGTCTATAAACTAGGGAATGTTTGAACATGTTGTGATACATGAATATAATGGAATACTATTATTCTATTTGAAATGATGAACAGGCAAATTTTAGAAAATCCTTGAAAGACTTACATGAACTGGTACTGAGTGAAGTGAGTAGAACCAGCAGAACATTGCACACAATTGCAGCAGCACTGTGTGATGATCAACTGTGACGGACTTAATTCTTCTCAGCAATAGATTGATTCAAGATAATTTCCAAAGACTCATGATGGAAACTACTATACACATTCAGAAAAGCAACTATGAAATCTTTATGCAGATTGAAGCATGTTATTTTCACTTTTTTTGTTGTTTTGAGTGGCTATTCCCTTTTTTGGATCTTTTTTTACAATATGACTAATGTAGAAATATATTTATCATTTTACATGTATAACTTATATGTTATATATAGGGGAGGGGAAGAGAAGAGCATATGAAGAAAAAACTCTAACTCAAGATCTAACAATAATGAATGTTGAAAGCTATCTTTACATGTAATTGGATCAAAATAAAATATTAAGTGCAAAAAAGAAAAAGATACATCTATTTCTGCAATGAACTACCATCCAAGGAGAAGAGAAAATAATAAGAAAAGATGAAAATGTGCCAGAGGAAACAAAAGCTATAATACGTAGTGGTTACAAGACAACTAATAATGGGGAAAAGTTCAGAGACTGAACTGGGCGGAAACTTTCTTAATGCAATATTGGCGTCCAGATTCTTCCATTCTCTGTATGTGTTATTTCACTTCTACCTTTATTTCATCTTCCACCTCCATTTCATTATTTTTTTTGGATTACAATGTGATTTTATCACATTTTTATAGAGTTAATCTGCGTTATAGTGAGCATGGGGGAGTAGCTACCCCTTGATTGAGGTGCTAGTAAAGATAAAATTTGTAAAGAAGTAATTATAAAACCAATAACATTTTCCTAGTGTGCCCTTTTACCTAATGTACAGAGACACAGTGGGAATTTGGAGCTTTCTTTCACTAAACTTCCAGCCTCACATGGTTATAGCCATACTACATGCTTCTGTTGTTTTTCTACTATAAATGTTTGCTACACTTATTATATAAACATTTTTAAAAATAGGAATATGGTCAAAGAATATATTTTGTTATTGTTTTATTAGGTTCTTTTTTGATACAAAGTGTTTTAAATACATTATGCTATTTGATACTAATAACAACTTTGAAAGTATATGTGAATAAAAATCTTCACTGGTTTCAAATATGAAAAGTGTCTTGGAATAAATGCCTTAATGATGGCTTAGCTTTATGTTGTTATTAGTTGTTCTCTCTAAAATGACATATTCTTCCTCCAAGGCAAATAATCATTCTATTATTCCTTCAACCTAAACATTTCAGTGTCTAAGTTTATAATGCAATAGAAATGACATCTAACATGGTAACCTCCTCCAGCTAATGATCTTTGTGGGTCAGCTGTGTTGATAATTTAAAAGCTACATGATTGTAAATAAGCAAAGTGAATGGGGAAACTTTCTTAATATTGATTATGACTCCTCACAGCTACAGTAATCCTCAGACTGCTGTGTCCTTTAATACTTGTTTATATCTGAACAAGTATTATCCTATATAATTGACATGCTTAAATTACTTTCTTCTATATACCTGAGGTATCCTACCCTATATCATACTGGTATGTCCTATCCTTGAAACTAGATTGCTATTATATTAACTTTATTTGGATTAATTGGAATTGAAATAAAAAATTATGGCTAGGCACCTAGGCTTACAGTACATAAAGACAATACAACATATTAGACCTGGTGAAATGGAGTCTTGGACAGTCTCAAATAATAATTATCTTTACCAATTTGGGAGAGAGAAGAAGAAGAAGAAGAAGAAGAAGAAGAAGAAGAAGAAGAAGAAGAAGAAGAAGAAGAAGAAGAAGAAGAAGAAAGAGTTTCAATGTGTATTCAGACACAATCAACTCTTTTCTTGTGTCTGAAAATAATTTTTCATCATAAGTCCTTTAGAGTCCTTCATTGTATTGCTAAGAATAGCAAAGTCATTCACAACTCATCATCTCACAACAATGGTGTTACTTTGTACATAGTACATTTCACTTCCCTTGAGTTCATAGAGGAGCATCCTTTTCTTCATTTCCCATAGAACAATAATATCCTATCACTATTATATATCACAGTTTTTAAGCCATTTCTCAATCAATGATCATTTCTTCAGTTTCTAGTTTCTTGTCCTGAAAAGAGAGTTACTATAAATATTTTTAAACATTTATGTCCTTTTCCTTAAAAAAAATCTCTTTTGCTATTCATGACTAGCAGTAATATGGTTATGTCAAAGGATATGCATGAATTTTTAGCCCTTTGGGCTAAGATCATATCTTTTGATCATTTGTCAACTGGGGTATTTTTTAATAAATTTGACCGTTTCCTCTACGTATCTGAAATTTGCTTCAAAATTTTTTTTTGTTTACCATTGCTAACTGTATTTTCTTCATTTATTCTATTTTCTCACCTCTTTTACCCTGTCCCTCCTTAAAAGATTTTTGCTGACCACTCCCTCTTCTCTTCTATCACCCTTCCCCCTTCTTATATCCCCTTCCCCTCCTTCTCTAGTGCAGTGTTAGATAGGTGTTTATACCCATAAGGCAATTCTGATGAGAATAAGGTTCTCTCATTTATCTTCTTCTCTCTATTCCCTTCACTCTTAAACTTTCTATTGCTTCTTTTATGGGAGATAATTTACAAGATTTCAATTCTTCCCTTCCCTTTCTCCCAGTACATTCCTCTCTCACCCCTTAATTTTTTTAGATATCATCTCTTCATATTCAACATATACCCATGCCCTCTGTCTATATATATTCCTTCTAATTGCCATAATAGGAAATTCTGAGTTACAAGTATCATTCTCCCATGTAGGAAAGTAAGTAAACAGATAATTTTTGTTAAGTTCCTTATGCCACCATTTTCCTGAGTCCTGTATTTAAAAATCAAATTTACTTTGTGGCTCTGGTCTTTTCATCATGAATGATTGAAAATATTCTATTTCACTGAATTTCACTGAATTTTTACCTTTTTCTCCTCAGGGTTTTTTTTTCTGGATAGTGATTCTTGATTGCAATCCTAGCTCCATTACTCTCTAGAATATCATGTTCCAAGGTCTCCATTTTTCAAATGTAGAACATGCTAAATTTTGTGTTATACTGACTGTGACTCCACTATACTTGAATTGTTTCTTTCTGGATTCATGCAATATTTTCTTCTTGACCTGGGAGTTCTGGAATTTGACTATAGTCTTCCTGAGAGTCTTTAGTTTGGGATCCCTTTCAGGAGGTGATTGATGGATTCTTTCAATTCCTATTTTACTGTCTGGTTCTAGAAAATCAGAATGATTTCCCTTGATAATTTCTTGAAAGATGATGGCCAGAATCTTTTTTTTTGACCATTACTTTTGGGTAGACCAATAACTTTTAAATTATCTCTCCTGGATCTGTTTTCCAGGTTAGTTCTTTTTCAATGAGATATTTCACATTTTTCACTATTTTTTGATTCTTTTGGTTTTGCTTTATTGTACCTTGATTTCTTATAAAGTCATTAGCTTCTTTTTGCTCAATTATAATATCAAGGAAGTATTTTCCTCCAGGAGTTTTTTTTTACTTCCTTTCCCATTTGACCAATTTTACTTTTTAAGGCATTCTCCTCATTAGTTGTTTTTTTTTTTTTAATTTCCTTTTGCATCACTCTGAATTCTCTTCCTAATTTTTCCTCTATGTTTCTGACTTGATTTTTAAAATCCCTTTTGAGTTCTTCCATGACCTGAGACCAATTCTTATTTATCTTGGAGGCTTTGGATGTAAGAGCATTGACTTTGCTATCTTCTTCTGAGTGTGTGTTTTAATCTTCTTTATCACCATAGTAAGTTTCTATGGTTAGAATATTTTTTCTGTTGTCTGCTCACTTTCCTAGTCTATTACTCAGCTTTGAACTCTTTGTTAAAGTAGGGCTATGTTTTCAGGGTGAAGGTCACATTGTCCCCAGATTCAATGGTTTTGTGCAGATGTTTTCAGAAATCATTCTAGAAATCTGACCACAAGCACTCCTTTCTGCCTTGGACCTCTTAGGAGTGTCCCTACCCCACTGTGCCTGTAAGATCTAGTGTGCTGAAGCAAGGGATTCCTTCCCTGATGTTAGTGAAGAGACCTTCTGGGAGCTGACCTCTGAAACCTGCCATCACTGTCCATGTCTATTTCTGTGCTGCTGATTTCCCAAGGCCCTCTCATCTTATGGACAAACCATTTGTGCTGATTTTCCTAGTCAACTGTGGTTTCTCTGAGCTGAGAGGTCTACAAACCACTAGTAATACCTCTGAATCAGAGGTTTCCAACCCACTATATACATTGCTGGTGCTGGGGCCAGGACTGGGATGGGGATGAAGCTGTCCTGGTGCTTCCTGGATGTTAAATTTCCACCCTGATGCCATAAAATTTTCCTGATGACCTTCTAAGTTGTCATCCACTGAAAAATTGTTTGATTATGTCTTTCATGAATGGCCTGACACTCTAAAATTTCTTTAGAGTCATTATTTTTTTTAAAACTCCTAACAGGGATGAAAAAGAGAATTGTTTTCCTTCTTTGCCAGGATTTTCTAGTTAGTTTGCACAGATAACTATGTCAGTCTTATTTATTTTTCAATATTTAGGATATTTTTGCCCTCTTTGATTATTTATGATTATTTTGTTTTTGCCTATGGAATCTCAGTTAAAATAGATTTGGTCCCAAAGAAACACAAAAGAAAAATTATGAAGTCAAGTAATTGATGTTTTCTTAATTCTTTAAGCAATAAAGAACTCATTTTAACATCTGATTCCATTAAGTTAATGAACTATCAGATCCATTGATTACATCCATCTTACTACTCAATTATAGACTGCACAAACATGTAATTTGTATAATTTACCAGCAAACTATAAATATTAATAAAGCATAAAGCTCTGTATTTGCATATATTATATATATATGTATATATATATATGTAAACAAATTTCTAAGATACTGGATTCAATAAAAGTTCTCAGTGGCTATCAAGTCCAATTCCTAAATCAACAATAATTCAATGAAAAATATATCAGTTGAGTGAATATACAAAATCTGCCTGAAATGCTCCAATGAGAAAACATTGTTACCTTCTAATGAAATCCATTTCATTTTTGTATAACTGTCTATTCAAAAGTTGATTTTTTGACATTAAACCCAAATTTACTTTTTGGTATTCTAACCCCTGTTGCTAGGTCTATCTGAAAATAATCAAAACTAGTCTAATACCTCTTACATATGATAGCTTTTAAAGTGCTTGAAAACAGCTATCTTCTTTAAGTCTTTTGTCCAAGAGGTATTTAATGATCTTTTCCTCTTAAAACCACTTTGCATTGCTTGACAAACATGCTTTTTTACTTACTTATCTGGAAACATGTTATGAATCTTGTTGATCAAATGTAAGCTCTTTGAGGCCAAAGACTTTTTAATTGCTTTTGTTTGCATTTCCTGTGTTTATCATGATTTTTGCATGTTTGTTGATTAACCTGCTCTTCAACTTTGTCTGAGGTGTTTAAATAAAAAAAAGCACTATGCATTGTTCTCACAGTGCAGAGTACCCTTATTTAACAGTTAAGAGATATTTATCATTATCATTATTATACTATTATTATTATTGCAAAAAATCATGTTTTTGACTTTGTAAACAGTGATTTATCAAAGAAGTATATCTGAAATTTCAATTATCTTTTCTCCTTTCAACAACTCTTTCTTAAAGGAATTTTTTATCATATTTATAGAATGATTTGCTCATTTCTGAGATAATGAAGAAACAAATTTATTTCTTCAAATTTATGAAAAATATTAAACTTATTTTTAAAGGCCTTAGCCCAAACCAGTAAAGTATTAAAGCTGAGTTTCCTCCTGTCTTTCCTTGCTGGCTTAGGAAATGCTAGAATTCAAACTCTAAGAAGTTAAGGAAGAAGGCTTATTTCTTCCTCTGAAGTACTAATCTATTAGAAGAGAATTGATGGGCATTTCAACCAAGAATCAATTAGTTAGCAAATAGTAAAGCCATCATAACACTTAAAACAATTTTCTTCAAAATAGTTATAATTATTTATTTTTAAAAGATTCCAAATGATTTTTTATCTCTTCATCACTATATTGACATTTATTTTCCTTTTTAAAAAATCCGTACCACACAAACAGTGAGTAATAAATCTGTCTTTTAAGCATATGCCTTAAGTGCATTGGATCATAGCATATTAGCTTCATATCTTTATACTTAGATATCAGGACTTTGAAATTTTGATTGAGAATTGTGATTAAATGTTAAAAAGGAATTTCTGATCACATCAGTCTGAGGAATAATATCATTACTGATATTTACTGCTTTTTGAAATATCAAGATATACCTCTTTTTATTAGTTAGAACAGTTTTTATATTTAGAGTATAAGAATGAGTTAGCTAAAGTTGTGGCAGAATGGGGGAATAAATAACCATGTTTGAGTTTACTTTTCTTTCCTTTCCTCAAAAACAAAAATAATTGAGGCAGCTAAGATGGTGAAGTAGAGTACCTGCTCTGGACTCAGGAGGCCCTGAGTTCAAAAATGTCCTCAGGCACTGTACACTTCTTAGCTGTATGACTTGGGCAAGTCTCTTAATCACAATTGCCTCACACAAAATAATAATAATAATAATTGTTACAAATAAGGTAAAGCAGTTAAAAAAGAAAACATGTCTGATCTCCTAGAGAAAGCATGCACAAAAGAAAAAAAAAGCCAAAACTCTGATATAATGAATGATTTTAATAGGTTTCTTTAAATCTCTTTTCTAAGAGATTCCGAATAATAGTAATAACAATAAAAATAATAACCAATTTAAATTAATTAAAAGAGAGAAAGAAATAACTGGATGAATAAATAAGTGTTTGTTATAGGAGGTATATCCAAGCTGAATTTAAAGGAAATTAAAATTCCAAAAACAAAAATCATAAAAGAAAGCATGGGACACAGTCTATGTAAATCCATGGAGATTAGAGATGTAATTATCCTATATCATACAGAATACATGAGAGGATTGAATAAGTTTTGAAAGTTAGACTAAAAAGTATTATAAAGGGGTTTAAATATACAACACAATACACACATACACATATATATGCATATCTATTTCTACATATTTCCTAAAAATAAGAAATTATTCTTATCATCTTCAGCAGAATAATATAGCCAGACTTGTACTTATTAAATTATTTTGTCAGCTAGATGGCTATTGGAGAGGGTAACAGTTGGTAATAGCAAGATAGATAATAGACTACAGATGAGAGCAGGCTCTAAATAAATTGTCATATGATCTAGGAGATGGGCAGAGACAGTTTTCAAGGACAGTTGGATATAAGGAAATTACTTATTTTAAACCTTTTGAAAATACTATCAAATCAAGTTTCTCACCTAACATATTATAGTAATACCAATAAGAGCTTAAACTAAAGTTGTGGCTATTGGAATTGAGAAAAGGAAAAGCAGGTAAAAATATGGAGGCAAAATTTAGAAGATCCAAAAACTGGTTCCATGCATGATATGGTAGACAGGAAAACCTTGAAGAATATTCTAAGATTGAATTACTAGAAATACAGAAATAACCTGGACAAAAATTGTGAAATTAAGACATCAGGACAAGATTAGAGGAAAACTATAAGCAGTTATGCTTTTATTCATGTTCAGTTAAAGTTACAGATGAAAAATGATTCTGAAGGAAGAAAAAATAAATGATCTTTTTGTTTTGTTTTGTTTTGTTTTTTTATTGAAAAATAATACACACCAATTGAGGAGACATAAAGAAAAAATGCACAAATGAGAAGACATTGATAGGATAGAGTCTAACACTGGAAGGAACTTCCATGTTTATAAGATCACAGATTCTTTTCAGGTTGTGAGTACTGGAAATAGACAGCAAGACTAAAAATGTAAAAGACATAGATGGATATCTACAAAGATATAAAAGAAAAAAATGAAAAGCAGATGGTAAATGAGCTACTATTTGTTATGGGAGAGAGGATGAGACAACTTTAAGGTCAAATGGATATAATCAAATTGTTCAAACATTTAAACTTTTAAAATTCTATTCAAACAGATTTGGGGGGGGGAGGAGTAAAAAGACAGCACTAATCCAGTTTTTTTTTTTTTTTCCTTTCTGATCCAAATATGGTTTTGATTCTCAGAATAGGAAAAAAAAAAACACTGAGGAGAAAAAGAACAAAAAACAAATGAATTAATATTTTTGTTTAGTCTTTCAATATGTAGTGCTCTTTGTCACCTATTTTCCACTATCTGTCTGTCCAAGTCCTTTTTCCTTGCTGCCATGATACTATCTATCCACTCATAATCTGCTTTCTTCTATTCCTTTTACCTTCAATCCTTTCCACTACCAAAGACTTTTGCAAGGAGACTTGTCATTACATGGTTAAGGTATTTAAACTTTTGCTTCAGTATTTCACATTCCTTTGAAAAGCTTCAATTAATTTGTTTAAATATTGACTGAATTTCTTGGCTTTTCAAGGGACTCTCAAAAGTCTTCTCCAGAACCACAATTTGTGGCACTCAGCTTTCCTTATAATGACTCTGATAGGCATACATTATTATTGAAAAAAAATTATAGCTTTGTCTATATGGACCTTTGCTAGCAAGATGATGCCTCTGCTTTGTAATATGTTGTCCAGATTTGACATAGTTTTCCTTTCAAGGAGGAAGTTTCTTTTAATTTTATGACTGTAGTCATCATCTACAATGATTTTTTTTTTTGCTTTTTTGCTGAGGCAATTGGGGTTAAGTGACTTGCCCAGGGTCTCACAGCTAGGGAATGTTAAGTGTCTGAGACCAGATTTGAACTCAGGTCCTCCTGACTTCAGGGCTGGTGCTCTAACCACTGTGCCACCTAGCTACCCCATCTACAATGATTTTTGAGACCAAGAATATAAAATCTGACTGCTATCATGTCTTCTCACTCTACATGTCAGAAGTGATGTGACCAATTGCCAAAGTTTTATTTTTTATGTTAAACTTCAGACCAACTTCTCCCTTTCCATCTTTCACCTTCAACAAAAGGTTTCTGAATTCTGCTTAATTTTCTACCATTAGAATAAAATTATATATATATATATATATATATATGTGTGTGTGTGTGTGTGTGTGAGATAGTAGATATTTCTCTTAACTGCCTTAATTCTGACTTTTGATGCATCCAGCCTGGAATTTTCTAGGAAGTACTCTGGATTTAAGTTAAATGCATAAGGTAACAATATGTTTCCTTGTCATACTTCTTTTCTAATCTTAAACCAATCAGTTGTTCCACATTCCATTCTAATGTGTGAGGAGACAAGGTGATCTGGTACTCTTATCCATCTGAAGACTTCCCATATTTTGTTGTGATCCAAACAGTAAAATGAATTAGTGTAATCAATAATACAGAAGAAAAAAATTTTTTGCTTGTTTTCTTGAACTCCTTTTCTTTCTCCATAAAACAGTAAACATTGACAATTTAATCTCTAGTTCCTTTTTTTTTATACCTGACTGTTCTGGTAATTTTCAACTTAAATATTACAAAAACTTCAGTTGGAGAATCTAGTTGTTCAGTGATGTGATATTCTTTGGTATTGCTCTTCTTTAGGACAGGTGTGTGTGTGTGTATGTGCACACATATGTGTGTGAGTACATAGGTGTGTATATATGTATATACATATACCTACATATATATATAATCATTTTAATATGATCCAGTGGTATTTTGGGGGCAAAAATATTAGAATAGCTTGCCATTTCCTTCTTCAGCAGATCATTGTTTGTCAGAATTCTCTAAGACCTGCTCATTTTACTTAATCCTGGATAGCATAGTACAGAGTATAATTGAACTATGTAAGCACTTTTGCCATAACAAGATAATGATTCAGGAGCAGATTAGTAATACTAAGAAATATCAAATGCAAATTGACTGATACATAATGGGAATGTATCTAAGAATAATTATTTGATCACATTGAATCTGTAACAAAAGCTAAAGGCTGTTTGAAATGAAAACCACATACATAAAATATTTTAATAAGAAAACAATAAAATAATATTCAAATAGCATTTATTAATCATCTCTTATATGTAAGACACTTCAGATGCAAAATAATATATGACAGACTCCAATCTAATGGACCATACATTCCATCAGTGGAGATAAAATGTTCTTAGAATATAAATATCAGGAAATTGAAAAGAAAAAGCCATCAAGAAAATTCAAATTTTAAGGCAATAATATAAAAGATTATAATAATAAAAAGACTATTATATTAACATAGAAACAATAATTTTTTCTGAATCAAAACCTGATATTATTTGTCAAAAATAAATTCTAAAATAATTATCATTAATTTTAAAGTTGACCTAAATATCCATTTAAAAATTTAAACACATGAAGTAGAATAGAAACACTAGATAGAAGAAAAACAAAGAATGAACATCAGCAAAAACTAAACATAATCATCTTTAGTTATGTATTAACATATTAGTTTATTTGGAAAATCCAAGACAATCAACAAATATATGAAATAAGGCAAGACGTAATTTTTGTCATCTGAGTCCAATTTGCATTGAACAATAGAATTGAACCAAACCTAAATTGCAAGAAATGTATAAAATTCAGTTTTAGTTTACATTAATAAATTATTGGTAGATATGAATAGGCAACAAGCAAAAGAAATATTTTTTTTAAATTATCAATAAACATTTGAAATAGTTCTTATAATTACCAATAAGAGAAATGAAAAATATAACAATTATTTTTATGCAGATTCACTAAACAGTAAAGTTGAATATTAAATTTTGTTATTTGATGTAAAAATAGATTTGATGTTTGCAAAAAAAAGACATCTGGTCAGTCTTTATGAGCATTAAAATGTCAGTATGATTTTAGTAAATGATAATGAATACTACATTAAAAATTACAAAATTGTTCTTACCCTCAGACTTAACCAACCCATGCATAGGTTAAAAACTTAAAATTAATGACTAAAATAAGAAAAAAAAAACTACATGTTCAAATATCAGTTTGTTCTTCCCCCAAACCCTTCAAGGTAGGTAATCTATTAATTAATTATATTTCACAAATGAGGAAATAAAGATTCTCATAGGAAGCTACCTGTCCATAATAGTACAAATAATAAGTGTCTACAGTGGATTGTAAAACCAACTCTCCTGATAACAAGATCAGCATTTTTATGTCCACTACACCATGCTTTACTAATTTTTTCTGGTTGTTCATATAATTAAATGTGTGTCTCTGTAGTTGGACATTAACATATGATTCATATATATACTTTTTTTTTCGAAAAGAAAGCATATGATTTTCCTAACTTCTCTTGTTGGAGTTTGTTTCTCAAGAAACAAAATGTCAATAAAGATCAAGGTAAGATGTATTTTTTTCCTTTGGTCAGAGAAAGAACTCTAACCACACACCCCCAACTAAGTTATGTTGCAAACCCATTCTGATAGTCCAAAGTGACATAGTGTAAATCTTAATTTTCTTTTAAGAAAACCTATTGAGAAAAAATAACTTAAATGCAAAGTATAAGAACAGTGATTTAGTTAATAAAATGTTTTTAGAAAAGAAAGAATTATAAAGAAAAGACAAACAAACACTGGATTGGAAATTCAAAACAAAACAAAACAAAAATTATGTACCATAATCTTGTTTTATATCCATACAATCACATATTGAACACATCACATAACTGACTCTTGATTTCCTTCTTTGCAAAACTTATGTCCTTATGCCAACAGTGGCCATCCAACAGGGTTATTGTAAATCTGCCCACTCGCAAAAATATTTGCAAAGTTATTTGAATACTCTGACCTGCTGTATAAAAATATCAATTATTCCTGTTAGTGTTGTTATCATCAAGCCATATCTATAAAGTATCTACTCTGTGCCAGATACTATGCTAAGCAGTAGAGATTTAAAAAAAAAAAACTCAAATGAAATAACTGTGAAGGCTTGTTCACTAATAGTATGTTTTCAGGAAATGAAATGGGAATATTTCAAATGTCACAAAGAGCAAAAGAGAGAAAATGTGCTAAACACACAGAACTAAAGACTTGGTATGTATTTAAAGCATATAAAGGCTTTCTCAGTTTGACAAGTGCTTGTCTTCTTAATATCCAATCTTGGAAGACTTTGAAATTGAAGAATAATGAAACAAGTAAAACTCAGTATTGGAGACAGATATAGAAATATTCCTACAATGTCCCTCAAAACATATTGGAAATCATCGATCTGGCATGAAAATGTGATATATTTATTTTGCACACCTGCAGTTGAAACTCCTAGGGCAATCAAGAATACTATTTAAAAGGAAAGAAAAAGAAATAAAGAGAGGGAGAGAGAAAGACAGAGACAGAGACAGACAGACAGACAGAGACAGACAGAGAGAGAGAGAGCAATAACAAGAATTAAATTCTAAAAATGATGCTAGGTTATTGGTAATTTAGACTGATTTAATCAACTACCTAAGAAGTTTTCTTATAGGGATCTGGAGATTAGTCTACTCTAAAAATATTAATCAATGCCTTTAATGAATGGTGCCTCAATTGAAAGTTTCTGCTACTTTAGAAAAAAATCAAATTCCAAAATTACAGATTATTACTTCACTAGGGGAAAATATTAAAAAAAAAATAAACTGGTCACTGTTTAAACAAATGAATTATTTAGACTTCATTAAAATATAACTTACCCTTTAAAAGAATTTGATCATTGGACAATAAATTATTTAAATATGAGTTTATATTTGCATTTTTTAAATTCATGCTTTAAGCCATTCTGCTAATGTTTGACCTATCTGAAAACTGATCATTGTAATGACATGAGTCTTAGCAAATGGACTATTTTTTTTTAATTTTTATCACAAATATATCATCTGATACCTTTTACTGCTTGTGATGATGAACATTCCTTGCCACCTATACCCTCAGTGGCTTTTGGCATATTTCTATACAAAATTAATTCATTTATCCAATAAGCATAGTTGAGTGTCTCCTGTATGCTATGTTAGTCACAAGTTGCATAAACAAAATGCAGACAGCTCCTTCCTTTGTGGGATTAAAACTGCTGGCATGAAATCTTTTAAAAGATTTTAAAAATCATTTTGTATCATTAGTTTTCATGCTTCTACACATTTCAGCAATTTACTGGTGCAATAAATATCCTCAATCCAGATTCTGAATTTATTTAGAGTATTATATTAAATAATCTTCAGGATTATTAAAATATGGAAATTTATGTTTCTGTTCTGCCTCAACATGGGAATCTTCCTTGATAACTGTCAACTTTTTAAATATTCATATTATACAGACAATCAATGTTTCTGTGGTTATATGATTTACCTAATATAATAATTTTAAAATAAAAACTACCAAACACTCCATAGAACACTTCATCTAGTTGTTATCTTCCACCTCCCAACTCTGTCAATAACAACAAAACTATTTTTTTTACATCCATATGTTATGCTAAAGGAATATTGAGATTCCCATTGATGGTTGAAGAAGGACAAAGATCTTGGACTCAGTTCCAAATCTAAACTAGAACAATAAAAAGATTGAAATAGGTAGAGTATCAGGGTCTGAAACATTTACTAGTGTTCTCATGGGCCACAATAGTTTTTGAAAAATCTTTCTGGCTTTTCATGTAGTCCTAGTCCATTCCCAGATCTCCCCATCTTTCCTAATTGGCTGCTCTGGATCTCAAAATAATCCAACTTTCTCACTTTAATTCCAGGGATGTAATGTAGCCACAACAGCAGCCACAGCACTAGTAACAAGCTGTGGATTCTGACACCAAAATCCTTTTTCTAGGAGTTCTTAATTTAAAAAAAATGATAAAGGCTGGCTGGCTATTTTTCTAGTCCCTGCATTTTAGTTTGCATATGGCCGTCATCCACATGGCTGTGGAAAGCAATCTGTTCATTAATGGAAAATAGGAGGAAGGAAGAAATCATCCAAATTTGAAGCCTGCCTGTTGGCTTTCTCACTATTCTGCCCCTTAATTTAACATCTCCCAGATTGAGAATCTGTTCTCCCATTCCCAAGGAGTAGAAAAAAATAAAAGAAAATAAAGACAATTGGAGACTAAAATTTGAAGAAAGGAATAGGGCATATGCTTAGGACTCATCTCATTGTGTAATTTCTTTAAATCACCATAATCATATCCTACTCTGAGAGGGGAAATGATAGTAATTCAGATAGACAAAAAAGAAAATTTTGTAAACACTATATATAATAATAATATTTACTATTATTATTATAAAGGGCATTTATGTAGCAGCATAATATACTGTTAAGACCAGATCAAGTCAAGAAGACATGGGTTAAGAATCTAACCTTATATAATGGATGTATAAATCTTGGTAAATATTTTAATATTTCAGTGCCCCCGGAAACTTTTCAAAGTTATAAATTTAAGACATTATCAACCAACATTAGTAAAGGAATATTCTCCATTATATATTCCCCATACCAATGAAATTTCAGGTTTAATTTTTAAAAGTTTAAAGAAAAAAAAAAACTTTACAACAATTTTTAAGTTTAACATATACACTCTGAGGCAAGGAGTAAAGAAATCTAACTTCTATTTTACTTTCAAGAAAACTTGGAAATTTCCTCTAATCACACAGGCAGGGTTTGAGTCATTTCTTCATGAAATAATTTACCAATGCAAATTGAATCCCAGCTTTCAGTATTCTCAACATAAATATAGGAAAAGTAATTCTAATAAGATATCTGCATCATACATAGTAATTAATTTCTTTAAATAAAAGAAAAATGATTTTTCAGATCTTGCCTTAAAAATTAATATAGCCACCAAACGGGGAAAAATCTATCAAAAGCCTACTATGAGCAGAATACCCTAAAAAATCCATGCAGAAAACAAAAAAAACTTTTACTTAAATATTGTTATAGATTTCATTGAATTTAAAGCCTATTTGGTAACAACAAATATTCAGGCGTGGAAATATACAATAAATGTAGAATGAGAATCAGCAAGTAACTCCTCTGATCTAAGGAAAATTGAGTTACGTGAGTTTTCTGTCTTTGTATTTGGAAGGTGTTGTGGTTAAAGATTACAAAATAATTCCTTTGTTGTTCCTTGATCCATAAAGAACTGATTTTTGGCGGGGGTGGAGCCATGGTGGCGGAGATCAGACAGGAGTCTCTGTAACCTCCTCTAACCTTCCCTCAAACCAACAACATATGAAGCCTCTAGACTGATTTTCAAGCAAAAAAAATCCATAATATCTGGAGGACAACATGATTCTAGAAGAAGATACTCTGGAAGAACCTCAAAACAGGTCTGTTTTAATTGGGCAGGGGGCTGGTCTGCTGAACCCAGACTGCAGCGCAGAGAGACCGGGGAAGGGAGCTGGAGCAGGGAGCTGGAACAGGAGTCGGAACAGCAGTGGGAGCATTGTGCTTTTCACACACCTGGGAGTCTTCTGGGGGCCTCTTGGGCCAATCTGTCCTGATTGTGGGCAGGTGGTTTGGGGGGGTCTGGCTTTTGTGGGGGGTAGATTGTGAACCACTGAACCCCTGATGAGCAGCGAGCCTAGCTGCCATTACACAACACCCTAGGCTGATCAATCAATCAACAGACCTGATCAGCACCAGAAATAATTCAATCAGCAAAGCTGCCCAGTACCTGAAATAATTCAATCAGCAGAACTGCCCCAGGGTAAACTAAAGGAGAACTGCCCAGTACCTGAAATAACTCAATCAGCAGAACTGTCCCAGGGCAAATTAAAGCAGCTGTCCCACCTTTGCCTTAAACAGACCTCATACCTTTAAAAAAATGAATAAAAAATGAAAAAGAGCTCTCACCATAGGCAAATTTTATAGAGAGAGGGAAGAACAGACCTCAAATCCTGAGGCCCCTAAAGGTAAAGCAACTGCAGAAAAAGCCCCAAAGAGAGACATAAACTGATCTCCATGTCACAAGGCTTTCTTTGAAGATTACATAAAAAAT
Source organism: Myrmecobius fasciatus (assembly GCA_023553655.1). Lineage (NCBI taxonomy): Eukaryota > Metazoa > Chordata > Mammalia > Dasyuromorphia > Myrmecobiidae > Myrmecobius > Myrmecobius fasciatus. The sequence goes on from JAJPUD010008989.1 coordinate 44,700, forward strand.
CTTAAAAGAGAGTTAGAAGAAACATGGGGAAACGAAATGAGATCACTGTAAAATAAAATAGAAAAAATGGAAAAAGAATGCAATGAACGAAACAGTAACTGAAGAAAATAAGACATTAAAAATTAGAATCGAAAAATTAGAAATGAATGACTCATTAAGACTTCAAGAATGAGTCAAACAAAAACAAAAAAATGAAAAGATAGAGAAAGACATGAAATATCTCCTAGGAAAAACAACTGACATGGAAAATAGATCTAGGAGAGACAATCTCAGGATTATAGGGCTTCCTGAAAGCCATGATGAAAAAAAGAACCTAGACACTATCTTCCAGGAAATCATAAAAGAAAACTGCCCTGATATTTTAGACCCAGAAGGCAAAATACTCCTTGAAACAATCCACCGATCACCTCCTGAAAGAAACCCAAAAATTAAGTCCCCCAGAAATATCGTGGCTAAATTCCAGAACTATCATACCAAGGGAATGATATTACGAGAAGCCAGAAAGAAACAATTTAAATATTGAGGAGCCACAGTTAGGATCACACAGGACCTAGCAGCATCTACTTTGAAGGATCGAAGGGCCTGGAATCAGATATTCCGAAGGGCAAAGGAACTTGAATTACAAACAAGAATAAATTACCCAACTAGAATGAGCATTATCTTCCAGGGAAGACGATAGTCATTCAATGATATAGGAGAATTTCACCTATTTCTACTGAAAAGACCAGAACTGAACAAAAAATTTGAACTACAAACACAGAACACAAGAGAAACATAAAAAGGTAACAAGGAGAAAAAAATAACGCTTGAGAACTATATTAATGTTACAGATACTTCTAGATTGAGGGTTAATTTTATGAACCTATTATTACATTATGATTATGATATGATTACTGTGATTTTATGATTATTATGATATGATTATTGTGATTTTATGATTATTATGATATGATAAAATGAAAAAGAAATTAGAGGTACAAAAGGGATAATACTGGAAGAAGAGGAAAAGGAGATAAAATAAGGGAAATTACATCACATGTAGAGGCAAAGAAAACCTATAATGATTGAGGGGAAAAAAGGGAGGGGAATGAGAATTGGGTTAATCTCCATCTCATCAGATGTGGCTCTGAGGGAATAATAGACGTACTTATAAGGAAACAGGAGGGAAAGGGGGAAAAAGGGGGTGGGTGTGACTCTAAAGGGGAAGGATTGTTTGAGGGAAGTGGTTATCAAAAGCAAAATAGTAGGAAGGAGGGAAAGGGGATAAGAAAGAGAAAAGCATAAGCTAGGGTAAATAAGATGGCAGGAAATACAGAATTAGTTATTTTAACTGTAAATGTGAATGCAATGAACTCTCCCTTAAAGCAGATCAGATAGCAGACTGGATTAAAAACAAGAATCCAACAATATGTTGTATACAAGAAACACATCTAAAATATAGAGATACATAGAGTGTGAAGGTAAAAGGCTGGAGCAGAATCTATTATGCTTCAGGTGAACAAAAAAAAGCTGGGGTAGCAATCCTGATCTCAGAACAAATAAAAGCAAAGATAGACTTAATTAAAAGAGACAAAGAAGGAAATTATATCTTCCTAAAGGGTACATAGATAATGAAGCAATATCAATACTAAACATATATGCACTAAGTGGTATAGCATGGAAATTCCTAGAGGAAAAGTTCAGAGAGATGCCAGAAGAAATAGACAGCAAAACTATAATAGTGGGGGATCTCAACTTCCCTCTCTCAGAACTTGATAAATTAAACCACAAAATAAAAAAGAAAGAAGTTAAGGAGGTAAACAAAATGTTAGAAAAGTTAGGTATGATAGATCTTTGGAGGAAATTAAATGGAGACAGAAAGGAGTTTACTTTTTTCTCAGCAGTCCATGGAACTTATACAAAAATTGACCATGTGTTAGGACACAAAAACCTCAAAATCAAATGCAAGAAGGCAGAAAGAATAAATCTATTTTTTTCAGATCATGATACAATTAAAATCACATGCAATATAAGGCCAGGAGAAAATAGACCAAAAAGCAATTGGAAACTAAATAATTTTATCCTAAAGAATGAATGGGTGAAACGGCAAATTACAAACACAATTACTAATTTCACCCAAGAGAATGACAATAATGAGACAACATACCAAAATTTGTGGGATACCGCCAAAGCGGTAATAAGGGGAAATTTTATATCTCTAGATGCTTATTTGCATAAAATAGAGAAAGAGAAAATCAATGAATTGGGCCCGCCACTAAAAAAACTAGAGAAAGAACAAATTAAAAAGCCCCAATCAAATACCAAACTTCAAATCCTAAAAATAAAAGGAGAGTTTAGTAAAATTGAAAGTAAAAAAACTATTGAATTAATAAAAAAACTAAAAGTTGGTTTTATGAAAAAACCAACAAAATAGATAAACCTCTAGTTAATTTAATTTGAAAAAGGAAAGAGGAAAATCAAATTGTTAGTCTCAAAAATGAAAAGGGAGAACTTTCCACCAATGAAGAGGAAATTAGAGCAATAATCAGGAGTTACTTTGCCCAACTATATGCCAATAAATTTGATAACCTAATTGAAATGGAGGAATATCTACAAAAATATAGATTGCCCAGATTAACAGAAGAGGAAATAAATTACTTAAATAGTCCCATTTTAGAAAAAGAAATAGAACAAGTCATTAATCAACTCCCTAAGAAAAAATCCCCAGGACCAGATGGATTTACATGTGAATTCTACTAAACATTTAAAGAAAAATTAACTCCAATATTATATAAACTATTTGAAAAAATGGGGAATGAAGGACTACTACCAAACTCCTTTTATGATACAGACATGGTACTGATACCTAAACCAGGTTAAAAAAAACAGAGAAAGAAAATTATAGACCAATCTCCTTAAGGAATATTGATGCAAAAATCTTAAATAAAATATTAGCAAAGAGATTACAGAAAATCATTCCCAGAATAATACACCATGACCAAGTAGGATTTATACCAGGAATGCAGGGATGGTTCAATATTAGGAAAACTATTAACATAATTGACTATATTAATAACCAAATTAACAAAAAACATATGATAATCTCAATAGATGCAGAAAAAGCATTTGATAAAATCCAACATCCATTCCTATTAAAAACATTAGAGAGTATAGGAATTAATGGACTTTTCCTTAAAATAGTCAGCAGCATCTATTTAAAACCATCAGCTAGCATCATATGTAATGATGATCAACAGGCACCATTCCCAATAAGATCAGGGGTGAAACAAGTTTGCCCACTATCACCATTACTATTCAATATTATATTAGAAATGCTAGCCTTGGCAATAAGACAAGAAAAAGAGATTAAAGGAATTAGAGTAGGTCATGAGGAAACCAAATTATCACTCTTTGCAGATGATATGATGGTCTACTTAGAGAACCCTAGAGAATCAACTAAAAAGCTATTAGAATTAATCCACAACTTTAGCAAAGTTGCAGGATACAAAATAAATCCACATAAATTATCAGCATTTGTATACATCACCAACAAAATGCAACAGCAAGAGATACAAAGAGAAAGTCCATTCAAAATAACTATCGATAGTATAAAATATTTGGGAATATATCTGCCAAGGGAAAGTCAGGATCTATATGAGCAAAACTACAAAACACTTTCCACACAAATAAAGTCAGATCTAAACAATTGGAAAAACATCAAGGGCTCTTGCATAGGTCGAGCGAATATAATAAAGATGGCAATACTACCTAAACTAATCTATCTATTTAGTTCTATACCAATCAAACTCCGAAGAGATTATTTAACTGACCTAGAAAAAATAACAACAAAATTCATCTGGAAAAACAAAAGGTCAAGAATTTCAAGGGAATTAATGAAAAAAAATGCAAATGAGGGCGGCCTAGCTGCACCAGATCTAAAACTATATTATAAAGCAGTGTTCACCAAAACTATTTGGTACTGGATAAGAAATAGAGTACTGGATCAGTGGAATAGGTTAGGTTCACAGGACAAAATACTCAATGACAATAGTAATCTAGTGTTTGATAAACCCCAAGAACCCAATTTTTGGGAGAAAAACTCACTATCTGACAAAAACTGCTGGGATAATTGGAAACAAGTATGGAAGAAATTAGGCATTGACCCACACCTAACACCATATACCAAGATAAGGTCAAAATGGATTCATGATCTAGGCATAAAGAATGATATTATAAACAAATTAGAACAAGGTAGGATGGTTTACCTCTCAGACCTGTGGAGGGGGAAGGAATTTGTGACCAAAGAAGAACTAGAGGTTATCATTAATCACAAAATAGATATGTTTGACTATATCAAGTTAAAAAGTTTTTGTACAAACAAAATGAATGCAGACAAGATTAGAAGGTTAGCAGTAAACTGGGAAAATATTTTCACATCCAAAGGTTCTGATAAAGGCCTCACTTCTAAAATATATCTAGAATTGACTCGAATATATAAGAATTCAAGCCATTCCCCAATTGATAAATGGTCAAAAGATATGAACAGACAATTTTCAGATGAAGAAATTGAAACTATTTCTGGTCACATGAAAAGGTGCTCTAAGTCACTATTGATCAGAGAAATGCAAATTAAGACAACTCTGAGATACCACTACACACCTGTCAGATTGGATAAAATGACAGGAAATGATAATGATAACTGTTGGAGGCTATGTAGGAAAACTGGGACACTGATACATTGTTGGTGGAACTGTGAATGGATCCAACCATTCTGGAGAGCAATTTGGAACTTTGTTCAAAAAGTTATCAAACTATGCATACCATTTGACCCAGCATTGTTTCTACTGGGCCTATATCCCAAAGAGATTTTAAAGGAGGGAAAGGGACCCACATCTGCAAAAATGTTTGTGCCAGCCCTTCCTGTAGTGGCAAGAAAGTGGAAATTGAAAAGATGGCCATCAATTGGAGAATGGCTGAATAAATTATGGTATATGAATGTTATGGAATATTATTGCTGTGTAAGAAATGACCAACAGGAGGATTTCAGAGAGGCCTGGAAAGACTTGCATGAACTGATGCTGAGTGAAATCAGCAGAACCAGGAGAACAATATACACAGCAACAAGACTATATGATGATCAATTCTGATGGACATGGTTCTCTTCAACAATGATGTGATTCAAACCAATTCCTATTGTTCAGCGGTGAAGATAGTCATATACATCTAGAGAGAGGCCTGTGGGAACTGAGTGAAGACCACAACACAGCATTTTAACGCTTTCTGTGAATATCTCCATGCATTTTGTTTTCCTTCTTAGGTTGTTTTTTCTTCTTCTCTTCTAAATCTGATGTTTCTTATGCAGTAAAATAACTGTACAGATATGTATACACATATTGTATCTGCCATATAATTTATCCTATTTAGCATGTATTAGATTACCTGTCATCTAGGGGTGAGGGGTGGGAGGAAGGAGGGTTAAAGCTTGGGGAAAAAGTTTTTGCAAAGGTCAATGTAGAAAAATCACTCATATGTTTTGTAAATAAAAAGCTTTATTAAAAATAGAATAATAAAAAAGGAAAAAAAGCACTGATTTTTGTGAAAATTTAGGGACTATCATCTCAAGGTCATGAACCCCTATTCTAGATGCTTCATGTTTTATTATTTTACTCAATGTATTGATTGACTCAATCAAGAGATTTGAATGTTCTGTGCTAATAGTAATGCTGATGGAGTAGAAGCCCTATTCTTACACTGGTGTCCTTAGAGTTAGTTAAAATTAGGTTTTAAAAACTACAAAATCTTAGATTCAAGAGATTTCCAGGTCCATTTGGTTCAGCAGCATTTGTGAAAGATTTTGAATAACATGATAAAAATCTGAACTTTATTGGGCAGTAGAGAAACATTAGATATTCTTAAATACTGAGTGGTGGGAGGTGACCTGAATTTAAAAAAAAATATATATTCATTTGTCTGCACAAAGTGAAGGATGGATTAGAAGGAGGGAAATGATGTGGGAAGATATTTAAAGAGCTGTTACAATGGTCCAGATGGATAATGGCAATGAGAGCCTGAATTAGGTTAGTTGCAGTGAAAATGGAGGAGAAGTCAATATCACAGTCCTTGGTAACTGACTGGATATGAGAGGTAAGGGAGAGAGAATAGTTAACACAAAGGTATAAAAATAGGAGACAAGGTGAATGTTGTTGCCAATGACAAAATACTATAATCAGAAAGAAGAACAGGTTTTTTGGGGAAAGATTATAGCTCAATTTAGGACAATATTTTCCATTGTCACATTATGATAAAGATAATACTATCTTTATGGCCCATAGCAGATAGGGTGGTGGGATGACATCAGGTACATGATTACATCTCAATTATATTTTATGATCTACAATAATCAAATGCCATCTGGTTGATATTTATGTCACTGAGACAAATGATTAGTGTTTAACAATGTAGAGAAAATTCAGTCACTACTATCAGAACTTTGAAACCAGACCCAAATTGTTATCTCTACTTCTCCTAAGAAAATAATTCCCCAATTTCCCACTTGCAGTAGGAGATATGTTTAATAATATTCACTATTTGTATATGTTGTTACTGTTTGCAAAAGAATTTATACTCAATTACGACCTCACAACACACATTTGGGATAGCTACTAAAAGTATAATTATCCCTACTTTATGGAAGAGGAAACTCAAGATGAAAGAGCTGATACTTTTCAGAAATAGGATGTAAATCCAGGTTGCTACTCATTCCAAATATAGTATGATGTTAATTATGCCAGAGATGTCAAACATTACTCCCAACTGCAGTTCAAACCAGATTAAAATGTAATTGGGAAATGTATAGCAAAATAAGTAAAAATAAATAAAACATGTATTACTTTTTAGAATTATGAATATGTTACCTGGGCAATCCTTAAATATAGGTTAGCGACTCTTTTTTTTTGAGTTTAGTGTCACTGTATTACATCATGCTGTCTGTAATTTAAAATTGAGGTTAGCATTCTGTATGTGTCCAGAAATACTTACAATTCACAAAAGGAAAGCACATGAGGAATCCAGGCAGGTCTACAAGCAGTAGTTTTTTGGTAAACATTTAACAACTGGCTCTGGAGTAATCTCTGGAGGTCAAGAGTTTGGAAGGAATAGATGTCTTAAAAAAAAGAAATAATATTTTATCCCCCCCAATTCCATGTGAAAGCAAATTGCAATATTTTTATTTTTTTGGTAAAAGTTTTTGAGTTCCAAATTCTATCCCTTTTTAAAAAATTAAATATGTGAAAGTAACAGAGCACAAAAAGAACTTAGGTGAATTCTCCCAACATTTCCCTTCAAAAACCCTATAATGCCTTACACCATATTGTGGAGAAGCAGAGACAACAAAAGGTCAAAGTAAGTCATTCCCAAGAAAACAGAGTAGGTCAGAAAGAAAAATCTATGACACAGGGTAAAAGTTGGTTAGAAGCACACTTACATAAAACACCAATTGTAGATAGGTCGTAGTGGTAACAGATGTAATGGCATCTTCAGTGGCTCCCAAGCCAGAGATAGTAAAGGAGCTGGCAAGTGTTCAAAAAGAGATCACAGGGTGCTTCTGTGATGTCAATGGATATAGCATCAAATTTAGTAATTTCGTTGACTATTTGCACTTCTGGGAAGAGAGGAGCTCTTTCAGTGAAGAAAAAATTAAAGCCATATATCAAGTATTTTAACATAATTAACATGTAGTGGATTTCCTGCCATCTAGCGGGGAGGGGTGGGGATTAGGAGGGAAAAATTTGTAACAGAAAGCTTTGTAAGGGTCAGTGTTGAAGAATTACCCATACATATGTTTTGCAAATAAAAAGTTTTAATAAAAGAGATAATATTAAAATTAGAATTTGAAAATTAAAAAAAAAATAAAGCCATAAATGGAATGTAATTAGTGATCCTTTTACCCAAACCATTTTCTGGGTTATTGTTCAAAGTTGGAGAATAGAGAATCTCTTTTAGTCAAGAGAATGTAAAAGCTCTGAAAAAACATCTCTGAAAAACAATATCACTTCTGGACCCAAGAGATTAAGGATCGTTAGTAGCAGTGTTGCTTTTGACCCCAAGGGAGAAGAGACTCTAAGGAGCTACTCAGGACTGTATTAATGACAGTCCCAAGGGATCAAGGCTTTTTTTGGTTAAGGATAAAAGTGCAGAACCAGAAAGAAATGATAGCTTTAAATCCCTGGTCAGGTTACCCGAAACTTAAAAAACAAAATACAAAAAGAAAAACAAAACAAACACCAACAATACAAAAAAAACAAAAACAAAAACAAAAACAAACAAACAAACAAAAAAAAAAACAACCCAGCACAGAGAAGCACACACAATTAGATATGAAACCAGCATATAAACAGCCTGAAGCTTGAGATAAGTACCCCTTTCCCACATACTAGCCCAAGAACACAGCCAACAGTTAACATAGCGCCAATTCAAAAAAAAAAAAAGTTGAAAAATGAGCAAAGAAAAAAAAAAACAAATATAAAAAGCTAGTATGTTAAAAAAGAAGGCCAAGGCCCAAAGTCAGAAGTGAAGTAAAAACGGTTACAAAGCACAACCTCAGAAAAAGTAATGGGTACTGGATATAAGGCTAAAAGAAATTCCTGGAAGAGGTTAAAAATATTTTTGAATCAAATAAGAGTGTAAGAGTAAAAATAAATATATAAAATTTTAAAAATCATAAAAAGACAATTAATAGCTTGCAAATGGGATACAAGATGTTAAAGAAAATACCAACTTAAAAAGGAGAATGACCAATAGAAAAAAAGAGACAGGAAAACTCATTGAAGAAAATGATTCCTTAAAATTATAATTGGATGAATAGATACCAATGACTTCATGAGACATCAACAAACCATAAAACAAAGTCAAAAGAGTGAAAACAAAATAGAAGAAAATGAAAAATTCTTCACTGGGGGAGAAAAAAATTAACCAGAAACATAAATCAAAATTGGATAATTTGAGAATTATAGGATTACCTGAAAACCATGCTAACAGAAAGAGACTAGACATCATATTTCAAGAAATTATTAAGAGAAACTATCCCAATATGCTAAAATCACAAAGTTAAATAGTATTTTTTTAAAAAAAATCTTCCAATCGTCACCTAGAAGAGGTCCCAAAATTAAAACTTCCAGAAATATTACAGCCAAATTGCAAAACTCCCAGGTCAAAGAGAAAATACGTCAAATAATAGGAAAAAACAAACACATTCAAATACTCTTAAGCCAGTGTCAGGACACATATGATTTAATGAATACCACAAGAAAAGAGTGGAGGGCTTGAAAAATAATGTTCCAAAAATGTAAAAGAGCTATGATTACAACTAAGAATACCCTACCCATCCAGGGAAAAATATAATATTTAATGAAGTAGAGAACTTTCAAGACTTCCTGTTGAGAAAACCAAAGCTGAATAAAATATTTGACTTTCAAATATAAGACTGAAGGGAAGTATAAAAATGTAAACAGGAAAAAAATAATATTTGATTCTATAAAATGAAAATAGTTTCCTTTATATATGAAATAATACATATATATTCTAAGAAATTTATTATTATTATTATTATTAGAACAGTGAAAAGGATTCTATGTAGAAAGAGAGTGTGTGAACATATTGGTTTTGTTGGGATAATGTAAAAGAAATGGATAGATTAAAAAGCAGAATGCTGTAGGAGAAGGGGAGGGGAAAATATTGGGAAAATTATCTTATAACAAAGAAGCATGAAAAGAAGGATTCTTACAATGGAGGATAGAAATTACAAATAGAGAATAGCAGCCAATTCCTGGAGCTCACATCTGAATTGGTTTAAAGATGGAAATGTGTTTATGTATGTATGCATATATTTGGTAATAATTGAGGCTGTAAAAGAGAGGGATTTTTTTAAATGACACTGGTTAGAAATAAAACAGACTTTAGAGAAAGAACTAATTTTAAGAGACAGAGAGAAGGAGGAGGAAGAAGAGGAGGAGAAGGAGGAAAGAAGTAAGAGAAGAAGCAGGAGAAGGAGAAAGGAGGAAGAGAAGGAAAAAGTGGAAGAAGAGGAGAAGGAGGAGGAGGAGGAGATAATAGAATAGAGGGAAATGTACAGTTAGAAATTATAACTGTGAAGATGAATGAGATGAACTCCATAAAATGGAATTGCATATCAAAATGATTTAGAAAACTGAATCCAAAAATATATTCTTTTCAAGAAGCACCCTTGAAATTGACACAGAATAAAAATAAGAGGCTAACATATAATTTATTATGTTTTAGCTGAAGTACAAAAAGCAGAGGTAGCAATCAAAATGTCAGTCAAAGCAAAAACAAAAATAGATCTAATTAAAAGTCATAAACTTGGAAACTACATCTTATTAAAAGGCACCATAGACAACATCAATACTAAATACATATGCACCAAATGTAAGAGAATACAAATTATCACAAGAAAATTTAAATTAATCACAGCAGGAAATAGATTGTAAAAGTATACTATTGGAGAACCTCAATTCTCTTCACTTGGTGCTAGTAAATTAATCATAAAAAAATAAGGGCAAAAGGGCATGAATAGAATCTTAGAAAAATTGTGGAGAAAAACAAATAAGAATAGAAAAGATTTTTTCCCCTCAATTAGATATGGGACTTTCACAAAAATTGACCAGATACCTCACTGTTAAATGCAGAAGAGCAGAAACATTAAATATCCCTTTCCCAGACCATACTGCAATAAAAATTGCATTCAATAAATGGCTATGGAAGTGCACATTAAAAATTAATTGAGAACTAAGTAATCTAATCCAAAAGAATGAGTAGGTCAGAAAATAAATCATAGAAATAAATAATCACAATGAGACAACATTACAACATTCATGAGAAAGAGTCAAAGCAGTACTTAGGGGAAAATTTATATATCTAAATGAGTATATCTTAAAAGGGAAAAAGAATTGATTAATGAATTGAGTTTGCAAATTAAAGAAAATAAAAAAGAACAAAATAAAAATACCTCAACAAACCCCAAAATGAAATCCAAAAAAATTATAAAAAATTAATAAAATTAAAAGTAAAAATATAGTGCAACAGAAATTTAAACAATAAATAGAACAAGCACCTAGTTTTGTGAAAAGTAACATGAAATAGTCAGTGTTGGTTAATTTAACTTAATGAAGAAAAATAAATTATTAGTATTTCATATGAAAATGATGAATGCAGCAACAATAAAAATGAAGTTTAAATAATTATTGGTAGTTATTTTTTTAATTATTAGCAAGCCATCAATGGACTTCCCAAGGAAATGTCCAATACCAGATGAATTTACAAATAAATTTTACCAGATAAGAAATAATGAAGCCCAATATATAAATTCTATTTAAAAATAAAAAGAGTCTTAGAAATCTCTTTTGTGACAAAAATATGGAGCTTTTGATACATAAAATAGAATAAATACAAAGAAAGCCATGGAATAAATTACTTAATGGATATAATGTAAAAATCTTAACAACTAAAATTCTATCAAGGAGATTGCAGCACTTCATGACAAATATCAAACACTATGGCCACATGGAATTTATACCAGGAATTCAGGGTTATTTCAATATTGGGAAAACTATCAGCATAATTGGCCATCAATAACAAAAACAACAACAATATTAATATTATGTAAATGAATAGAGAAAAATGTTAAACAAAATATAATATCCCCTCCTAAAAAGATTTTAAACCATATGAATCAAAATTTTTTCTTAAAATATTAAGTGGTATCAATTTAAAAACAAAAGTTAAAATTATCTACAAATGGGATAAAATTCAACCTTTGCTAATAAGATCAGGAGGAAAGCAAAAATGTCCATTGTCACTACTATCATTAATACTATAATAAATATGATGGCTAGAGAAAGAAGAAAAGAAAAAAGAAATTGAATGAATTAGAATAGGAAATAAGGAAGGAAAACTATCACTGCAAATGGTATGAAAGTATACTTAGAGAACTCAGTGATTCAACTAATAACAAAACTAAAAAAAATTAACACACATTTTAAAGGTACAAAATTAATCCTAATACATCATCAACATTTTATATACATCCAACAAAACCCAGTAGAAAAACATTGAAAAAAATTCTAATTGAAATAACTGAAGACAATTTAAAACATTTGGAACTCTACTTGCCAAGACAAGCCCAGGAATTGTATAAGCAAAAGTATAAAATATTTTTACACAAATAATGGGAAATCCAAACAATAACAGAAATACTGATCAATCATGGTTAGGCTGAGTCAATGCAATAAAAATTAAAATTCTGCCTAAGTTAATTTGCTTATTTAGTGCCAAACCAATCATACCACCAAAGAATTATTTTAGATCTTTAAAAAAATAAGAAGAAAATTCATCTTGAAGAAAAAGTCAAGAATATCAAGGAAACTAATAATAATAATAATAATAATAATAATAATAAATATCAAGGAAGGCAACCCAATGGTACCAAATTTCAAATATGTTATAAATTAGTAATTATCAAAACAATGTGGCTTAAAAATAAAATTCTGGATCAGTGGAATACATTAGGTACATAATGTATTCTAGTAAATGAAAATAGCAATTTAAAATTTGATAAACCCAAAGTTTCCAGCTTTAGGAGTAAGAATTCATCATTTGACAAAAATTGATGAGAAAACTGAAAAATATCTTGGCAAAAACTAGGCACTGATCAATATCATAACATATCAAATCAAGAAAAGGTCAAAATATTTTTCATGAAAATTCAGGACCTAGTCTCTTTACCTAGAATTCAGGAATAGATTTTCTTACAATACACTGTAACTCTAAATTCTATTTGCATCTTTGGAATTTTATACTATGAGAGAAATGTGCAAAAACTATACATTTTGGGTCCAGACTACTTATCTCATGTACCATTTGACATATTACCTTGAATTTCTTGTGCAGTTCTATATTTTCGAATGTGAGCATCTCTTTCGGGAGACAAGGGATTGTTGACTATGCTTATATCTTTCACAATATTTCTTTGAGCCATGCAGCGTATACAGTAATTGCTGATTAACTACATGTTTTTGCTTCTTCTTTAAAAAAATAATAGTCATAGGGTGATCATTATTTCAAAGCGTGTACATTCCTAAGAGATGAAGTTTGAATTACATTAGTGTTGCTACATTAAAATTTGACATTTACCATTATTTTATTTTCAATTGTGGATAAACAGACAAATTCCCCTGCATTTATTCTCTAATTGAAATTACTCTGGCTTACTATATAGTTCACCCATGAAATGTCCACGTACTCCATGAATAACAAGTACTTTTTTAGAAAAGTATGCTCATCATATATATTCGAGTATGTATAAATTGACTAGCTAAATCTAGTGGAATTTGGAATCTCTGGGCAGGTACATTTTACTTTTTGTCTTAGAGAATTCAGTATTTAATATAATATTGGACATGCAGTTGGTACTTATTACTTCTTGACTGATTTATAGATTCATTTTATTCTCAACTTATTCTTTCCTACCTCCATTTTATAACATTCGCTAGAATTTTTTTTTTTTTACAAAATAAACTTTTTGTTCATTTCAAAACTTTCCTAGGTAATGGGAAGATGTTGAAAATTTAATATTAGGATAGATTTATGAGTAGCAAATCAACATCCTTCTATAGTCAATGTCACAAAGTTGACATTATAGTTATCATTATTGAGCTTTATATCTTCTTTTTTAAATAGTAACACCATTTATCTATATTTAAATTAAAACATTGTTTTATGGGAATGTGGAAACTAACTAACCTTTTATGCTCCAAAGTTTACTTTTGATTTTATTTAACATTTTGAAATGTCAGTACCATAACTAGGAAATTTTGTCCCTGGACAAGCATTGTAAATTGTATCTGGGATAAAGTTCACTCAGTGGTACTATTTAATTTTATATACTTGGAAATCAAGGCCCCAGAGATTCATAGATTGTTATAATTAGAAAGGATTTCAGAAAGTCCTAGTCAGACTCCCTCAGTTTAAAAAGAGTAAAAGGAAGTCCAGAGTAACTTTAAGAGATGGGACTAAGACCTATTTCTGTGCTTTCCCTTCAAAGCTACTAAAATGTTATATTACTTGTAGAAACATGGCAAAGGAATATCAAGACCTTCAGAGCACTGGTCTCTGACATCATTACTTAGGATAGTTAAATGTGAAAGTCCTTCCATTCTTACAAGTTTATATGGATCCATAAGTTCACCTTCCTCCCCCAAAACTCTTCCAGTTCTTAGAGGAAAAAAATAGTTTGAGTGTGAAAAACTAAAAAGTTTTGTAAACAGTATTGGGAAATAGAAAGGCAAAGAAATTCCCAAACCATAGCCCCATAGGAGAGGTTCACAGATTCTCTCCTGTGGTAGTTGTATGCTAATTGAATTGCTCCTATCTTATCACATCACTATTGATTTTTTGCTTGGCTGAGCAGATTTGGTTGAGATGAGTAGAACTTCAATATCTGGTAAATATTACCCTAAACTAGCCCAATCTGGGCAGGACAGGACATCATGAATTTCCCCTGTTTTTCTTTTTTACAGTATTCTATCAAATCCCAACTTAGTTGATATCACATCAGTCCATGTAAATCTTCCCTAATGTAGTAGATGAAATGTTGACATTTGAAGAAAGAAGATCCAGATTTCCATGTTCTCACCAAATAACCTTGAGCCAATTACTTAACTCTGCTATGCTGCAGTTGTCTGTCAGTATAGACATTTGGATTTAATGGCTTCTAAGATATCTTCCAGAACCAAAAGTGATGTCATGGTTGTATGACTAAATAGTACTAGAGAAACAACATGATATAAGGGTTAAGGATTAGACTTTGAATCAAGAAGACAGGCTCAAATCCTGTACTATCTATGAGATACAGTAATTATGACCAAGTTGCTTCTTCCATCTGATCCTCAGCTAAGTGATCAGTAAAATGAGAAAAATGACACAGGGACTACCTTTCTTCCAGGGCAGTTGTGAGGCTTATTTAGTCTATCTGCTGATGGGGTTTTACAAAGGTGTGGATACTATACATTGCTACAGCTTCTTGGAGCCACAGATGAGAACTGGGGGACAGACTGAAGCCAACAGTGGATGAACAGTCGTGAAAAGAGCTCAGCAAACGCTCACACCAGAAATGTTAGTCCTCCTTTGTGTCTGCCTTGTGGCTCAATTGTTAATTGAAATGTCTGTTATTTCATCAATACAGGTAATACTGCCAGTGAAATAAATCACAATCTGAAGTGGTATTCAACTGAGAACACATTATACCTTGGACATTATCTTCATGATATCATTGTTCCCTTTTGACCAGGAAGGATGAACAATGAGGCTTATTTGAGATATTATGTGAAAAATGGTTTGCAAATATAAAGTTTTATATGCAATTGGTAATAACAATATTACCTAGCATGAGCAGACATACATTGTTATCTATGCCTGAAATAATAGTTCCTTTTAAATATTATTTCTAAAAATATTGCTGCATAAATAAGATAAAATGAGTTTTAACCAGGCAATCCTGTCATAGACTAAATTATGAAAAGGTGAATTAAAAAAATCTACATAGTTAAAAAAGAAAAGCAATACTAGAGAAAAAGAGAAAATTCATGCTAATAAAGATTTGTGAGAAAAAAAATTCAAGAAATGACTCAGTTGGTTTTCCAAATTAAAGGGGAAAACTTCTCTAATAGATCTTAAAGACTGAGATTTGTTCATAAGGTATTTTAATTTCTATGCTGTCTGCTTTATAATTACTTTATCTTTAAAGCAGAATAATTCCAGAAATGAGAGCTGAAAGTTTTCCTTACCATTGGTTTTCCCCTGAGGATATAGATACTTGCTGAATTTCAATTATTGCTTACAGCAGTTATGCAAAGAGCCAAAGACTTTTCCAAAGTTCCTAAGTAATTCATTTCTAGGAATTCATTGACTATATGCACAACCACTGTGAGATATATTCACTTCTATCTAACTGCCACTAGAATCTTCCTCCAGATCCTCAGCATGACATAGAAAATGCCATGTGTTCTTGAAAGCTATTCCAATGAAATCACCTCACTGAGCAGAGCTGAAAAGACTTCATAATGGATTGAAAAAAAAATTTTGCATAAGCCACCTAAAGACCAATCTAGCTCAGTGTGCTTAGTTTCTGAATATTTACAAACAGCAGACTGGACACTAAATCATGAGCTAATATTTCATTACATAAACATATGAAATAAAAAAGGATCGTGACTTACATCATTGTCAGAATTATCTGTATCAGTGAAATAACAGACATTTTCAATGTTTTGAGATAATACAAAAGATATGTGACTTCATTTGAATGGATATTCCATTCTATTGCTTATTGCAACCATTGTATTATTATCTTAAGAGAGAACCTTCCTGAGTTACAGTGGCCAAAAATAATGCATTACTTATTACTGCTTCATCAGACTGCCAATAAGACTGATAGCACAAAAAATACTGCTCTAGAGATCATGGAAGGCCAATGAAATTAAAATAGTAAAGGTTGGCATAATTGGAGTTCTGTTTTTGAGTATGATTTTGGATTGAAGAAGAGAGAGTCTTGATTCAAAGGGCAAGAAGAAAGGTATTATCATAATTCAAGCAAGAGAAAATATAAGGCTAAAAGCCTAAAATAAAATATTGGCAACATCATATTGAGAAAATAATAGTCATGAGATGTTTTGAAGTTAGAGATGATTTATCTTTCACTGATTGTGCTTTTGGGATGAATAACAGTGAAAAACTTAGGATAAATGACAGTGTAACTTTGGTCCCAGGAAGAATGGTACCTGTATTTATATGTATAGAAATGTTTGACTGAATTCATGCTCTATCCCCAACTTATTCGCTGGCCTTAAAAACACTTTCAGAATACTTCTTTGGGCTTCAGTATTTGGGGAGGAAGGAATGGATGTCACTTTCTGTCATATACAGATACAGAAAGGGATTAACATAGATTTTGTCACCAGCTTTAAACACTCTGGTAAAGCAACTCCTTTTCAAGCACCTGGAGTTTAAATTTCTGTTGCTCAAATATGGGAAACACTTCACTTTAAATGCATTAGTTTTACACAGTGAGGCAGGTGCATCAATTCCAAATGCCTTGCCTCCACTACAATTACAGCACCATGATGTGATACTTCTTTTTCTAGTATCACCTCAAAGAAGCTTTACCTTACTAGAATAATTTGGGCATCTTTGTCCTAAAGTACAAGTATGAAAAGGGGCATTACACTTTATTAGGATAATTATACATTATTCTTTATTAATCAGAATTAATTAAAAAGGTAAGAGCTCCAATTTGAGGCAGTTACCAATAATACATAGAATGTATACTCCATGTCTGGAGTAAGGAAGACTCATCTTCCTGAACTCAAATGTAATCTGGAGAGACTTATTTGCTGTATGGAAGGTTTTCCCTAGCTTTCTCATATGTAAAATGAGGTGAAAAGGAAATAACAAATCACTCCATTATTGCCATGAAAATTCCAAACAGGGTTGCAAACAGTCACACATGATTGAAAATTACTGAACAATAACAAAAGAACTTCAAATTAGGCAACATCTCATGATTCCTTAGATGATTAAAGAAAAACAAAGCAAAATACTAACAACACAATTCAACACATTTATTAAGAACCCACTAAATAAAGGAACCTCCTCCAGAATAAAGAGAAAGACAAAAAAAGTATAAGTTTCTGTCTTTAAGAATTTTTCATTCTGCTAATCTCAATTTTTTTTAATGTGGTAAGGGAAAAAACAAAATTCATTAAATACATGCTGTGTGCAAAACCTTATAAAATGTCTCATTTAATCCTTGTAAAAATCCTATAAAGTAAATATTTTTCCCATTTTACAAATAAAAAAGTAAGACAGGCAATGGTTGTCATTTGATCAGGCTCACATAGCTAGGAAGTGTCTGAGTCTGAATTTAAAAAGAATTCTTCTTAATGTTTGTGGCAGCCCTTTTTGTAGTGGCTAGAAACTGGAAATTGAATAGATGCCCTTCAATTGGAGAATGGCTGAATAAATTATGGTATATGAATGTTATGGAATATTATTGTTCTGTAAGAAATGACCAGCAAGATGATTTCAGAGAGGCCTGGAGAGACTTACATGAACTGATGCTGAGTGAAATGAGCAGAACCAGGAGATCATTATACACGGCAACAACAGTACTATATGACGATCAGTTCTGATGGACATGGCTCTCTTCAACAATGAAATGTTTCAAACCACCTCCAATTGTTCACTGAAGAAAGCCATATACACCCAGAGAGAGGGATGTGAAATGTGGACCACAACATAACATTCTCATACTCCTTGATTGATGTTTGCTTACATTGTGTTTTCTTTATCTGATATATCGTTTGTGTAGATAAAATTTTTCTTGCACACCAATGATGTTTGGAAATATGTATACATATATTCGATTTGCCAATATTTTAACACAATTAACATGTAGTGGATATCCTGCCATCTAGGGGAGGGGTGGGGAGTTGGGGGGAAAAGTTTGTAACGGAAAGCTATGTAAGGGTTATTGTTGAAGAATTACCCACACATATGTTATGCAAATAAAATAAAAATTTAAAAAAATAAATTAAATCATTAAAAATCTAAGGAAAAAAAATAATTCTTCTTGACTCCATCCCCTGCATTCTATCCACTGGATCACCTAGCTATCAATTAGTGAATATTATTTTAGCCTTCCAAATATAATCATACAATCTCAAAATTGAAAATAAGCCTAAATATTATCTAATCCAATGTTCAATGAAGCATTATCCTCTCAAAATATTCATAAATTGGTCATTCAGTTTTTACTTAAAAGTTTTCTAGTGAGAGGGAAAAGTTTTATTTCCAAAGATAAATATTCCATTTTCTCATGGCCCTGAGTATTGGGAAGGCTTTTTTTGTTTTTTGTTTGTTTGTTTGTTTTTGACTCCAGTGTAAATTTAACTCCTTGAAACTTCCACTTATTTATTCTTATTTCTGTCTTCTGAAGTGAATCAAAATCCCTTTTTACATAAGCAATAATAATGATGAATCTATTATATACATGCTATTGTTCTAGTCTTGGCAGATATTTTACTAAGTAAATTACAGTTGATTAGATTATGAGGGAAGAAAAGAATTCAAAGGGAGTAAGTGACTTTTGTATAGTCAGCCCCCTTAGGAATAAACCATTTGTATTCAGTATCTTGAGTAGACCTGGAATACAAATTAAACATTTAAACAGAAGAGACTTCTGGAAGTCAAGTTAGTAGAGTAAACAGTAAATCTCCTTAACTCTCCCATCTTTACCTCCAAATAAATAAAACATAAAATAGCACCCCAAGACAAATCATGAAACAGTAGAACCACCAAAAAAGGTGGGAAGAAACAATCTTTAGGTCAAGAAACTTGGAAGATAGGCAGGAAAGTTTTGTTTCACTCGAGTAAAGGGAGAGCAAAGTCCAGGAAAGAAAGTATCCCAGCAGCAAGCTTCACCCAGAAAGCTAGTGGATTTTGAGCCCCAGGGCTGTGGAGCAGACAAATGGCCACACAAGGACCTTTAACTTGTCTCAGAATAGCCAGTGGAATGGTGTGAGAAATAACTTCATTTGGAACCATACTCTATTCCAATCAATATTAATCAACTTGGTATGATTCCAAAGGTGGAGTGATTATAAATGCTGCATGTTAGGTTCCAAAGCTGTGAGCTGCAGATTCTAAGTTCACTTTTTTAATTATAAGAATTTAAGTAGACATCTTCCACTTTTGTTTTTCCCTATTACGGGTGGATAAGCCCAGTGTGGCAGACTGAGCTCCATGGACAGTCTTCCAATTTATTTATGTATCTCTGGACAATTCTGTTTCAGGCAATACAAGCAGATGACCATTTTATGACCACTTAGGTCACTGACTGTGATAGCTTGTACCATCTCTTCCTGCCTATTGTAAGATGAAGCTTATCCAACTTCTGTGAAGATATCCCTTGCTTCACTCATCTTGTGACCCTGCTTACATATTATTTTGCTTATTTTAGTTCATGCTTCAGAAATCAATTGATAGAATTATTCTGTATTTACTGTAACTGTTTCTGAAAGTCTAGCTATCTATCCCTACAAAAATAGTGACCTCACAGAAGGGTGCATCTCAGATCATGGGGAAGATCTGAGATCTACTTCACTAGACGGTCCTATGATCTTTTAATAAAGTGCTAAAGGCTCAGAGCTCTGCCTCAGTATCTTTAATTGTAGGGGAGATAATTTCAGACTGCACAAAGGGCAGATTTCAACTCTGAGAACTACTATGTGCTCCAGTACATCACCAGGCAAACAGGCAATGTCCAGTTGTCAGGTACCACATGCTTTAATGAAGCTGCAGGAAAACATAGAAATAACCCATTAGCCTCTGCACACACTAGACACCATGACTAGAACTTCAGCTCAGAGATAGGTAAGCTGACAGACCCTATTACCTCCAGCAACTCTGGGAACTCCCAGGCCGTCCTATCAATGGAGCACCAGACAGGAAGATCCTTGTGGGCCTCAGGATTACATCACTGCAACATCAGATAAACAATAAGGCCTGCAGCTCTTAGCAAAAGAAACCTGAAAGAGCTCCTGTCTTACCTGTAAAGACACACCCATGAACATACATAGGCATATGATTTTTTTTTGCTGAGTCAATTGGGGTTAAGTGACTTGCCCAGTGTCACACAGCTAGGAAGTGTTAAGTGTGTGAGGTCAGATCTGAACTCAGGTCCTGCTGACTTCAGGGCTGGTGCTCTATCCACTGCACCACTTAGCTGCCCCCAGACATATGATTTCACATGAAGCTGTAAATCTATTATGTACAACTTACTATTCCTTTCAAATATATAACAAAGTCATAATGCATTGTTTTTCTTTTTCTTCTTCCATTCCATTCTCCACCTGAACGTAGAGATATGGCTTTGGGCTATCTTTAAACAAACATTTGATTTATAGTTTAATTCATTTTTTTTAAGTTATCAATAGAGATCAATTATATCCTTATAACCTTTATTATAAATTTCCTTTACTTTTAGTTTTATTTCTTGCTATTTCAATCAGTTTCTTTGCCATTCAATTCACAAAACCGTACTCTCACCCAATCCAGACATCTCAATTTCACTGACCAAAACAATGTGCTTTATCATATTCTTTCACAAAACCTTAGGTAACATTTCTACCGTGTGTATTAATCTAATAGGTTAGTGATGTTGTCAGAAACAGAGGTAAGGTGAGTTGTTTATGAATTGGTTTTGATAAAGTTTCTTTTCAATCAACACTTTCATTTCCATATGTTAACTCACCATCAAATATACTCTCATATTTTGCCAAGAATTTGAGTAAAGTTATCTTTACAATCCTTTCTTTTCTATTTTTTTCTTTCCCTCTCTTTTTCCCTCTTTCCCTCTTTCTTTCTTTTTCCTTTTTTTCTTTATTACTTCCTTCCTCTCTTCCTTCCTTCCTTTCTTTTTTCTTTCTTCCTTCCTTCCTTCCTTCGTTTCTTTCTTTCTCCCATCTTGTAGTACCTCATTCTCCAGGATCAATCAAAGATTACTGACAATAGTTTCATCATTGTAAAGGACATCTTATGCCTTCTACAGAAGTAGGCTTAGTAGAGAACTAGGCCTAGAGTCAGGAAGAACTGATTTCAAATATGGGTTCATATATTTACTAATTATATAGCCCTGGGTAAATCATTAAACGTCTATCTGATTCCAACCTTAAAGCCCAAAGTTGTCAGGAGAATCAAGTGAAATAATATTTGTAAAGCATTTAGCACAATGCCTAGAATATGGCAGGTATTCAAAAAATTGTGAGTAAATGCTTATTTCTTTCTTTCCAATTGCATTTCTTTACTAATATAACTTTAATTATTTTCATTTTACTATCAAATTGATTACTATTAGTCAGGATTATTTATTACTATTTTAATTTTGCTAGTATTCTTATCATAATTTTCTATTTTTATCTTGCACTGTTTATTAGAATAGTGCCCTTAATAGAGTTTTTGTCCACTAAGCATTACTTGATTGAAAAGTAAAAATATAGAAGAGTGGAATTTTTATGGAAAACATATCTCATACATATTCAAAATTGATATCAATGTTATAAACCTCTCCCAACCTTTGGCTAGAGTTCTTTTATCACTTTTATGAAATATCAAAATTCTTAGATCATAGGAATGATCTAGCATGGCCATTTGTATGTTGTAAGGAAATGATCATTTTCCATTTCTGAAATAACTTGTTTTAAGAGAGACAAAGAAAATCTGAGGGATTTAACAATTAACCATGAACATTAAGAGCTAGGGAATATGAGAAGAAGGTAGTGGGTGAACAATCAAAAACACTTTAAGATTGAAAGGTTAGCTAAAGACTGAAGAATTATTCCCTGAAAAACAGTGAATAAAAGACAGATTTTAATCATCTATGCTGGTAATATGAATGAAAAAAAAGTAGATTTAAACTTCAAGAGAAGAAATTCAGGACATCTCCAAGGAAATCTTACTTATTCTGGTAACTCCATAAAACTGGAATTGAATTTCAAGAGAGAAGATATGAGAGAGGCCTCATGGGTAGTTTTTAGAATAGGAAAGATGCTCACTTATCTAAGAATATTTAAGTCATATGTGGATTAAATGTCATCCTGCCCAGAGGCAAAGAGCTAGACTAGCTGATAATGTAAGGTCCCTTTCAGTTTTCCTTTTCTACAATGGAAATAGAGAGATTGATAGATAGATGGACAGATGGATAGATAGATAGATAAATGTATAATCTCTACTGTATGCTTTATAATATTCCTTGGCCATACTGTACAGATGTCACAGAAGATGGACATTGACAAAGGATCATAGGTTTAGAACAGAAAAGGAGTTCAGAGACTACATAATCCAGCCCTTACTATTTTTTTTATTTTCTATTTATTTTACATTGGTCCTGATAATATCAATATAGGTAGCTCCTGTGAAAAACCACTCCCAGTACAGAAAAATCCTTACTTCTTCACTATTTGATGCTTAATACTTGTGGCACAGATAGGATAAGTGAGTTGCCTAGGGACACATAACTAGTTTGTGTCAGTCAAGTATTGAATCCAAGATTTATCTCTGAGGCAAGCTCTTTTTAGAGTAGAAGACAATTGCCCTTCTTTATTGTAAAAATGAGAGCAATGAGAGCAAGAGAGGAGTGTCTTTCTCAAAATCACACAAGTATTAAAAAATATAATCAAGATTTAAATCCAGGATTCTAAGTATAAATCTAACACTTTTTCATCCTCTCAACCCCATTAATTTATTGCCTTATTGTTAAGACTAAATATTCCATAAAGACTTGGCCTTTTCTTTAAATCTTAAATTGTCCCCAGAGTTTAAGATCCAGTAAGTGATTTTTAAGTGTATCCTTTAGTAAACTTAAAAGTCTATGGAAATGCATTTTCAAGAGGATTTGGAGAGGAGATAATGATCAAAGAAAAACAAAAGTTGGACAATTACAATAAATGGAGAAAATGAGGAATGAGTTAAAAAAATTATCCAAATATTTTCAAGTCAATAAACCCTAACAAAATCTATCATGCAGAAGAATCCAGAAGGCTCTATGCATTTCAATGGAAGCCCCATGGAAAGGTAGCTATACTTCTTGAAATCTAGGAAATGAGCCAATCTCTTCTGGCAGGAGTAGAAAGGGGAATTTCTGCCCAATCTGTTTAGTGTGAAATCTTGCAAATTACCAAAGGGATGAATGAAGTTGTCAATTTGAATATGAGCAAATTGTTTGGGGAAAGGGTATTGAGCATCAGGGAAGAGAAGAAAATGAAAGGGTGAAGGAAAGAGGAGGAAGAAGAAACCTTAGCAGTTGCAGAATAAAAATCTTGGGTCGTAACTATTAAATATCAATCATAGCTAAAGTTACAGAAAAAAGACATTTTTTTTAAATTTTGTGTATTGAAGGCCTATTGCTGTGGTACCTTAGTGATGCCTGGATATTTAGAAAAATGAACAAAGAGGCAACTACTACACCCCTGTGGCAATTTCCAAGGGTTGGATAAACAAAATACTGCCAACTCCTGTCTTGTTCTTATGGTGACTTAAATCTTTCTCTGCCCTTTTTCAGAGGAAAAAATATATATAACACTTGGTTTCTTCTTCTCTTCCAGCTTTCTTCCCATTCTTTCTTCTCTAATTCCTCTATTGCTACCACTTTCTTATACCAGTTGATCCAGTGCCCTTTTCTTTTTCTAGGTCATGAAGCACAAATTTATGCTGTTTCTTGGTTGGCATCAGATGGCTAGTCTTGCCCTCTAACTATTGGTGAATTCACTAGTTCATTATCCAGGTACAACCAATTAGATAGAATTTCATCTTGAATCAGACCATTGTATGTGTGATTCACATCCACATTGTATATGTATTTGTCACAACTCATCCAGAATATATGATGAGCAAAGACGTTAAGCAGTTGAGAGTAGAGGTAAAGATAAAAACAAAACACCAATCTAGGCCCTCAAGTAACTTATATGGATAGAAATAAGTTGTGCAAGAATAAGCAAATAATAGCTAATTTTTTTTTTATTTGGGTAGGGTGCTAGTCATCATGTAATTGAACTTGTTTTTGCATTTGAAAATGCTGTTCCAGAAATAAAAGAGAACAAGTCCTATGACCCGAAATAAATTCAGAAAAACAGTTGCCTGAGACTTAAATCCCCTGAAATAAGGAATCAGATATTTTCTAATCCTCAGAGACATATTTGGGGGTGGTATCTACATTGAAGTACATTGCCCTTCTCTGAGTTGAAGATAAATCAGTAATACAGCAGAATTTTCTAAACATCTTTTTGATTTCTAAACATCTATTATGACTGGAGATAACTTCTCATCATGGTTGGCAATCATTTTTTTTTAAGTTTTTATTCCTAGTCTCTTAAAATGATGCATAAACTGTTAAGTTTCTCTGCCTATGTAAGCTGGTTGTAATGTACTTCAGAAAAAATGTGAGATTTTTTTCATTGCCCTGTTCTTGGAACTATTTTCTATTATACATGAAAAGCACATACTGGTTTTTAGAAGCAAAATAGCACCTACCTTTCCAGCAATCCTTACCTAACCCTAGGAATTTCAGTTTTAATGATACATATGGAGTGCTGAACTAAAATTCATACATATGAAATAAGGAACTGCATAGCAAGGTAAAAAGACAGTTGTTGGCTGTGATCAGAATAATAGGATGAATATTTGAATAATGGGTCCAACATTCACAGAATTTCAAAGTTGGAAAGAACTTTTAGCCTAGCACATATTTGAAAAAAAAAATCCTGCTACAAGAAATCTGGCAAATTGTTATCTAGCTTTATTTGCCACTTTAAAAACTAAGTCAATCCTCTAAAGTCTGAAGTCTGGGACTAAATAGGACAAGTTTAATTTTTCTTCCTTTTATCAGACCTAGAAATCCTTGATTACTGATCCCATACCGCTTCCTTAATTTTCTCTTGCTCTCAATAAATTCTTCCCAGTTTCTTCAAAAGATCTTCAGATAGTATAATTTAGAGGATTTCTGACATTCTGGTCTCTTCATCCAGAAATTCTTTCAACTAATGGTATTCTAGCAAGAAGTTGATATTCAGACTTGAGGACAATTCTACAGATACTCTCTGTAATATCCACATTCAATCATCTCTTTGCTGCTGGCCACTAAATTGCACTAGACATAGCTGAGTAGAATCAGGCCTCAGACATGTACTAGTTACGTGACCCTGGCCAAGTCATTAAATATATATTTTTGTCAAGATTTTCTCAAATTTAAAATGGGGATAATGACAGTTACCTACCTTGCAACATCAACTGAGATAATATTTGTAAAACACTCAGCTCATTGCCTGGCACAGAGTATGTACCATAGAAATGTTTATTCCCTTTCCTTCATTTCTCTTTCCCCTTAATATAATCTATGAAAAAAAAATAATTTTTGGATTTGTCATATCACAATCTTGATTCATATTGAATAAAAAGTCCACTAAAATCCCATTATTGCTTGTATTTATAAAAATCTTTTTTATAAAAACTTTTCTTTTCAAAACATATGCAAGAATTATTTTTCAATATTAACTTTTGCAACACCTTATATTCCAATTTTCCCCAACCTCCCACACTCCTTCCCCTAGATATGGCAAGTAGTCCAATATATGCTAAAATTTGTAGAAATATATGTTAAATCCAATATATACATACGCATCTATACAATTATCTTGCTGCACAAGAAAAATCAAATCAAACAAGAAAAATGAGAAAAAAAAAATACAAACAAGCAAGAACAAAAAGTGTGAAAATGCTATGTTGTGAACCACACTCAGTTGCCGCAGTCCTCTCTCTGAGTGTAGATGGCTTTCTTCATGACAAAATCATTGGAACTATCCTCAATCATCTCTTTGTTGAAAAGGACCACATCCATTAGAATTGATCTTTGTATCTTGTTGTTGCCATGCACAATGATCTCCTGGTTTTGCTCATTTCACTTAGCATCAGTTCATGCAAGTCTCTCCAGGCCTCTCTGAAATCATTCTGCTGATCATTTCTTACTGAACAATAATATTCCATAATATTCATATGCCATAATTTATTCAGCCATTCTCCAACAGATGGACATCCAGTCAGTCTCCAGTTTCTTGCCACTACAAAAAGGGCTGCCACAAACGTTTTTGCACATGTGAGTCCTTTTTCCTCCTTTAAAATCTCATTGTGATATAAGCCCAGTAGAAACACTTCTGGATCAATGGATATGAACAGTTTGATAGATCTTGCACATAGTTTCTAAGTGCTCTCCAGAATTGTTAGATCAGTCTACAACTCCACCAACAATATTTTAGCGTCCATATTCCCTCCAACATTCATCATTTTCTTTTCCTGTCATCTTGGCACTCTGAGAGGTGTATAGTGATATATTAGTGTTGCCTTAATTTGCATTTTTCTGATCAATGATGATTTAGAGCACTTTTTTATATAACTAGAAATGGTTTCAATTTCTTCATCTGAAAATTGTCTGTTCATATCTTTGATCATATATCAATTAGAGAATGGCTTGAATTCTTTTATATTTGAGTCAATTATATATTTTAGAAATGAGGCCTTTATCAGAGCACTTACATGTAAAAATGTTTTCCCAGTTTATTACTCCATTTCTAATCTTGTCTGCATTACTTTTGTTTCTACTAAAGCTTTTTAACTTAATATAATTAAAATTGTGTAGTCTGTAATGAATAATGATCTTTAGTTCTTTTTTTCATCACAAATTCCTTCCTCCTCCACAGATCTGGGAGATAAACTATCGTATGCTTTTTTAAAATTTGCTTGTAATATCACTCTTGATGATGAATCTATTTTGACCTTATCTTGGTATATGGGGTTAGATGTGGTTCAATGCCTGGTTTTTGCCATACTACTTTCCAATTTTCCCAGCAGTTTTTGTCAAATACTGAGTTTTAATTCCAAAAGCTAGGGTCTTTTGGTTTGTCAAATACTAGATTATTATAGTAAATGACTATTTTTGTCTTGCTAGCCTAATCTATTCTACTAACTGACTACTCTGTTTCTTAGTCAGTACCAAATGGTTTTGCTGACCACTGCTTTATAATATAGTTTTAGATCTGGCACATTTAGGCCACCTTCATTTGCATTTTTTTCCATTAATTACATTGCAATTCTTGACATTTTGTTCTTCCAGATGAACTTTGTTATTACTCTTTCTAGATCTGTAAAATAATTTTTGGGAGTTTGGTTGATATGGCATGAAATACATAGATTAATTTAGGTAGTATTGTCATTTTTATTATATTCACTTGGCCTACCCAAAAGCACTTGATATTTTTCCAATTGTTTACATCTGCCTTTATTTGTCTAGAAAGGGTTTTGCAGTTATGTCCATATAATTATTGACTTTCCCTTGGCAGGTAGACTATGAAATATTTTATATTATCAACAGTTATTTGAAATGGAATTTATCTTTATATCTCTTGCTGTTGGAATTTGTTGGTAATATATAGAAATGCTGATGATTTATGTGGATTTATTTTGTTTCCTGCAATTTTGCTAACATTATAGATTGTTTCTAAATAGTTCTTTAGTTGATTCTCTAGGGTTCTCTAAGTATACCATCATATCATCTGCAAAGAGTGATAATTTGGTTTCCTCATGGACTTCTCTAATTCCTTTAATCTCTTTTTTCTTTTTTTTTTGCATAATACTGGAGTTAATTGTTCTTTAAATGTTTGGTAAAATTCACATGTAAATCCATCTGGCCCTGGGGATTTTTTCTTAGAGTGTTGATTACTAGCTTCTATTTATTTTTCTAAAATGGGACTATTTAAGCAATTTATTTCCTCTTCTGTTAATCTGGAAAATTTATATTTTTATAGGTATTATTCCATTTCACTTAGATTATCAAATTTATTGACATAAAATTGCCCAAAATAACTCCTAATTATTGCTCTAATTTCCTCTTCAATGTTGAGAAGTTCACCCTTTTAACTTAAGACTAACAATTAGATTTTCCTCTTTCCTTCTAATCAATTTATTTAAAGGTTTATGTATTTTGTTTTTTTTTAAAAGAACTCAATTTATTATTTTTATTATTTATTTATTTAATTTTTATATTTAATTTTGCTATTTTTATAAATTTCCTTACTTTCAATTTCATTAATCTCCCCCCTTTTATTTTTAGAATTTCAAATTTGCCATTTAATTGAGGTTTTAAATTTGTTCTTTTTCTAGCTTTTTTAGTTGTAAGCCCAATTCATTGATCTTCTCTTTCTCTATTTTATGCAAATAAATATCTAGAGATATAACATTTTTCCTTATTACTGCTTTGGCTGCATCCCACAAATTTTGGTATGTTGTCACAATATTGTCATTCTCTTGGATGAAATTATTGATTGTGTCTATGATTTGCTGTTTCACCCATTCATTCTTTAGTATTAGATTATTTAGTTTCCAAATAATTTTTGGTCTATTTTCCTCTGACCTTTTTTTGAATGTAATTTTTATTTTGTCATTATCTGAAAAAAATAAATTTACTATTTCTGCCTTTCTGCATTTGAGTTTGATTCTTTATGCTCTAGGATATGGTAAGTTTTTGTACTGGTTCCATGAGCCACTGAGAAAAAAGTGGATTTCTTTCTGTTTCAAGTCAATTTTCTCCAAAGATCTATCAGACCTAAATTTTCTAAAATTCTACTTACCTACTTAACTTCTTTCTTATTTATATTGTTGTTCAATTTATCTAGCTCTGAGAGAGCAAGGTTGAGATACCCCGCTATTATAGTTTTGCTGACTATTTCTTCTTGTAGCCCACTTAACTTCTCCTTTAGAAATTTAGATGCCATACTACTTGGTACATATATGTTTTGTGTTGATATTGCTTCATTATCTATGTTACCCTTAGGAAGATAAAGTTTCCTTCCTTAACTCTTAATTATATCTATTTATGCTTTTGCTTGATTTGACATCAGGATCAGTACCCCTGATTTTTTTTTTTTACTTCACTTGAGGCATAATCAATTCTGTTCCAGCCTTTTATATTTAGTGTGTATGTGCCACTCTGCTTTAAATGTATTTCAACAACAAATTGTAGGATTCTGGCTTTTAATCCATTGTGCTATCTGCTTCCACTTTATGGGGGAGTTCACCCCATTCACATTCACAATTAAAATGACTAATTCTGCATTTCCTGCCAACTTATTTACCCCAAATTATGCTTTTCTCTTTCCTTTACCACTTTTCTTTCTCCCAGATATTTTGCTTTTTACCACCACTCCCCTCAAGCAGCCCATCTCCTTTATAACCACTTCTACTTTCTTATACCTTTCTCCTACTCCTTCTGTTTTCCTTTCTATTAGCCTCTGCTTTTCCTTTCCCCTTCCCCTTCCCCTCCCACTTTCCTATAAGGTGAGAGAAGTTTTTCTGTGAAAGCAAATATGTCTAATATTCTCTCTGCCAAATCTGATGAAAGTAAGATTCACAGAATTTTTATTCCCTTCCCTTCTTTCCCTCAATTATAACAGGTTTTCTTTGTCTATTTGTGAGATGGGATTTCCCTCATTTTACCTCCATTTCCACATCTATTTTATTTTTTATGTTATTGACAGTAAAATTAAATTATATGTGCACTCTCTCTATATGCCCATAACAGAGATATAATTTTCAAGAGAGTTCTGTACTTGAAAATATTTTTTTGTTTAGCTCTGGTCTTTTCATAAGAAAGAAATGAAATTCACTTGTATTGTTGAATATCCATTTTCTTCCCTAAAAGATAATACTCAATTTAGCTGCATAGCTTATTCTTGCCTGCATTCTAAGTTCCTTTTCCTTTCAGAATATCACATTCAAGGCCCTTTGATCCTTTAAGTTGAAAGTTGCTAGGAGCTGAATAATCCGGATTGTGGCTCCTCAGTATTTTAAGTATTTCTTTCTTGCTGCTTGCAATATTTTTGTCTTGGTCCCATAGTTCTGAAATTTGGCTATGATATTTCTTGGAGTTTTCATTTTAGGATCTTTTTCAGGAGGTGATTGATGAATTCTTTCAATGGCTGTTTTACTTTCTGATTCTAGGACATCAGGGAAGTTTTTCTTGAAGATTTCCTAAAGATAATGTCTGTTCTTTTTCTCATGATGATTTTGAGAAAGTCCAATAATCCTTACATTGTCTCACCTAGATCTATTTTCCAGGTCAATTGTGTTTCCAAGAAGATATTTTACCCTTTCTCCTATTTTCTTTCTTTTTTTTGTTTTGCTTGAATCATACTTCATGTCTCATTGAGTCATTAATTTCCATTTGTTCTGTTCTGATTTTTAGTGAATTATTTTCTTCAGGTTCCTTTTTTCATTCTTTTTGTATTTAGTCACTCGAATTTTTAAATGAGTTGTTTTGTTCTATAGATTTTTTTTTTCCAGTTCACAAATTCTGTTTTTCATGGGGTTGTTTTCTTTGCCTATTTTGTTAGATCTATTTTGTAAGGAGTCATACGCTTTTTCCATTTCACTAAATCTATTTTGTAAGGAGTTTTCTTCAGATAATTTCTGTTTCCTTTTCCAAATACTCTTGCAAAGTTCTCTTTTACTTTCCCCATTTTTCTTCTACCTCTCCTTTAGTATCCTTTTTGAATTCTTCCAAAAGAGCCTTTTGAGATGGGGACCAATTTAAATCACCCTTTGGGGCTTCATTTGGAGACAGTCTCCTTTTAGTGTCCTCAGGATTTGAAATCTGTTTTTATCTTTCTCCATAAATCCTGACTATGTTCTGGGTTATTTTTGCTTTTTTGCTCATTAAAAAAAAAAGTGTGAGGTCTGCTTTTAGGAAAAAGTGGAAATGATCCAAGCTTAGTCTACAGTGAAAAGTGGCTGTGCTACTAACACTAACTTCTAGTGCTGGGTGGCTAGGTTCCATGAATCTTAGAGGCTCACTGTTTGCCTTTTGTATTTGGGTTGGATGTCTTATAACTAGTCTGCTGATCTACTGGCTTGCAACCAGGACAGAATAGCCAATATTGCTGTAAATTTCTCCCCATACATTCTCTAGCATGCAGAGCCCACATTGCCCTGTGAACTGCCTGTGCTTGGTTCGTATCCTTGGTCCCCCTGTGCTCTGTCTACTTGTGCTTGGCTTACTTCTCTCCATGCCTGATTGAAACAGACCTTTTTCTGGAGATCTTTGAAATTATCTTCTGTTGGAAATTTGTTACAATTCCTAATACTTGTCGATTTTGTCACTCCAAAACCATTTCAGAGCCTAGATTAGCTTTTTATTTGAGAGTCATGGGGAGAGGTCAGAAAAAGATTTGTCTCCTTTCCACTGTCTTGGCTCCACCCCCAAAAAAAATCTAGGAGAAAAAACACAATATTTTAAAATGGAATGTGAAGCTGACATTTCACAGTAGTTGAGTGAAAAAGTCACCATCTGATTCTTTCAAGATCTCTCCCTTTAATGACACAATGCATCTCTACAGAAATAAATGACAATGAAAATGAATAGAAAAAAAAATTCTTTTGACTACATTCTATTTGATTAGAACAAAGGACATTTCCCTGGTGTGGATATTAGGTCAATCTCTTCAGGACATAAATTAAAGTTAACTGTGCTTAGATATGTAGCAGAAAAATATCCTTCAGTAATCGAATCACATCACGGAGTATATTATGATTAAAAATGTTGGTTTAAAAATTTCTTTTTAAATTATGTTCCCCAAGAAAATTTTAAGTTTTATCTATCTTTGTAAAGGAAAATGTCTGAAAAGTGTTTAAGACTAAAAAATAATATTTCTTTTCCTACCAAAAGAAATGAAAAAGGGAGATTTAATATGTTTTTACAATGAACATAGTTCATAGTGAAAGGATTGAGGCACACAGGAAGTCACAATGACAGAAACAGTGTACAATTAAACAACCACATTGTTATTGTGCCATCATTTCAGTCATAGTTCACTTTCTGTGACCCTATCAAAAGTTTTCATGGCAAAAACACTGGAGAAATTTGGTATTTCTTTCTCTAGCTCATTTTACACAGGAAAAACTTTTCTAACCTTTTGTTTACCTCCCTAACTTCTTTCTTATATATTTTGTGGTTTGATTTATCTAATTCTGAGAGAGCAAGGTTGAGATCCCCCACTAGTATAGTTTTACTGTCTATTTCTCCTTGCATCTCTGTTAAGTTTCTCCTCTAGGAATGTGGATGCTATATCACTTGGTGCATATAAGTTTAGTATCGATACTGCTTCATTGTCTATGGTACCCTTTAGTAAAATATAGTTTCCTTCCTTATCTCTTTTAATTAGATCTATTTTTGTTTTTACTTGATCTGAGATAAGGATTGCTACCCCTCCCTTCCTTTGTTCACCTGAAGCATAAAAGATTCTGCTCCAGCCCTTTACTTTCACTCTGTATGTATCTCTATGTTTTAGATGTGTTTCTTGTAAACAACATATTGTAGGATTCTGTCTTTTAATCCAGTGTGCTACCCGCTTCCGTTTTATGGGAGAGTTCATCCCATTCACATTCACAGTTAAAATAACTATATCTGTATTTCCTGCCATCTTATTTACCCAGAGTTATGATTTTCTCTTCCCTTTCCCCTCTCTCCCTTCCACCCTCCCCAGTACTTTATTTTTAATGACCACCTCCCTCCAAAAGTCCTCCCCCCTTTAGAACCCCTCCCTCCCCTTTACACCTTCTCCCTAATCCTTCTATTAGTCTATCTCTTTCCTTTCCTCCTTTCCCTCCCACCTTCCTACAAAAAGCCAAATGTTACACAGGAAAAACTGAGGATAACAGGGTTAAGTGATTTGCCCAGAGTCACACAGTAAGTATCTAAGATCATCTTCAAACATAGGAAAATGAATGAATATTCCTGATTCCAGGTCCATTATTCTATTCATCATCTGGCTGCTAGAAGAAAGAACTTCAAAATCAATTAAAATTTATTTTGACATAATGAAGAAGAAATATAGCCCAGAGAAGAAGAACTATGAGAAGAGAATGCTACTCTCTATTCTACAAAGATGGGGGAGTCTACAGGTATGGAATATTACACATATTATCCAAAAAAAATTTTAATCAATCTATTAATTTTACTTTTTTCCCTTTTGTTTGAACAAAAATATTTGTTAGGAGATATGAATCTTTGAGACAAAATGGAGTGTACATAGGAAATTTAGGTGACATAAAAAGAAAATCTATCAAATATATTATATTTTTAAAATAAGAAAATTTTGAGACTGTTTAAAGAACCAAAATCCTGGCAGCTACACATTTATAATCAAGGACCAAAATATTAATCTTCACTCTACTAATGATTCATAGCTATTCAAATACTAAGTCTTGCCTGAACTACCTTTTCAATATAGTCTCCACCATATGACTAAATCTGTAGTTAAGATTCTCATTGCTACTTTCTTAGAAAACTGCAATAATCCACAGAATTATTATTTTCTGCATTAATACTCTTCTTATTTGAATTATTCATTTCTATTGCTATTTTTAAAAATTTTGTTATTAAAGCTTTTTATTTGTATAACATGTATACGGTAGTTTCCCAACATTGTTTTTTACAAAGCTTTCCATTACAAATTTTACCCCCAGTCCCCTCCCCTCCCCTAGATGGCAGGAAGTCCCCTACATGCTAATAATGTTGAAATGCTTGAGAAGTTATGCAAGAAAAATCATATCTACAAGAAAAAAAAAGAATCAGAGAAAGGCAACACAATGCAAGGAAATGTAAATAGATATCATGAAAATGTTACGTTGTGGTCCATATTTCACATCCCTCTCTCTGGGTGTATATGGTTTTCTTCAGTGAAAAACTGGAACTGGTTTGAGACAATTCTTTGTTTCAGAGAGCCATGTCCATCAGAATTGATCATCATGTAATACTGTTGTTGCTGTGTATTATGATCTCCTGGTTCTGCTCGTTTCACTCAGCATCAGTTCATGCAAGTCCCTCCAGGCCTCTCTGAAATCGTCCTGCTGGTCGTTTCTTACAGAGCAATAATATTCCATAACATTCATATACCATAATTTATTCAGCCATTCTCCAATTGATGGGCATCCCTTCAGTTTCCAGTTTCTAGCCACCACAAAAAGGGCTGCCACAAATATTCTTGCACAGGCGGGTCACTTTCCCTCCTCTAAGATCTCTGGGATATAGCCCCAGTAGAAACACTGCTGGGTCAAAGTGTATGCACAGTTTGACAACTTTTTGGGCATAGCTCCAAATTGCTCTCCAGAATGGTTGGATCCGTTCACAGTTCCACCAACAATGTATTAGTGTCCCAGTTTTCCCACATCCCCTCCAACATTCATGGTTATCTTTTCCTGACATTTTAGCCAGTCTGACAGGGGTGTAGTGGTACCTCAGAGTTGTCTTAATTTGCATTTATCTGATCAATAGTGATTTGGAGCAACTTTTCATATGACTAGAGATGGTTTTAATTTCATCATCTGAAAATTGTCTGTTCATATCCCTTGACCACTTATCTATTGAAGAATGGGTTGAATTCTTATATATAAGAGACAATTCTCTATATATTATAGAAATGAGGCCTTTATCAGAACCATTGAATGTAAAGATGATTTCTCAATTTGATGCTTCCTACTAATCTTGTCTGCATTTGTTTTGTTTGTACACAAACTTTTTAACTTAATATAATCAAAATTATCCATCTGGTGTTCAATTTTGAGTTCCAGGTCTTCTTTGGACATAAATTTATTCCATCTCCACAGGTCTGAGAGATAAACTGTATTACATTCCTCTAACTTGCTTACAAAGTCCCTCTTTATATCTAGATCATGAACCCATTTAGATCTTATCTTGGTATGTGGTGTTAGGTATGGGTCAAGCCCTAATTTCTTCCATACTAGTTTCCAATTTTCCCAGCAGTTTTTGCCGAATAGTGAGTATTTATCCCAAAAGCTGTGGTCTTTGGGTTTATCAAATACTACATTGTTAAGGTTATTGCCTAGATTGTCCTGATATCCTATACTGTGCCACTGATCGACTGCTCTATTTCTTAGCCAGTACCAAATGGTTTTGATGACTGCTGCTGTATAATCTAGTTTTAGATCTGGTACAGCAAGGCCACATTCTTCTGCCTTTTTTTTCATTAATCCCCTTGAGATCACTGACGTTTTGTTCTTCCAAATGAACTTTGGTACTATTTTTTCTAGATCTGTAAAATAATTTTTGGGAGTTTGATTGGTATGGCACTAAATAAGTAGATTAGTTTGGGTAGTATTGTCATTTTTATTATGTTCGCTCTGCCTACCCATGAGCACTTAATATTTTTCCAATTGATTAGGTCTGATTTTATTTGTGTGGAAAGTGTTTTGTAATTTAGTTCGTATAGTTTCTGACTTTTCCTTGGCAGATAGATTCC
>JAJPUD010008990.1:0-22639 GCA_023553655.1 Myrmecobius fasciatus
TCTTATTGCTAAAGCTAACATTTCTAATACAATATTAAATAGTAATGGGGACAGTGGGCAGCCTTGTTTCACTCCTGATCTTATTGGGAATGGTTTTCGTTTGTCTCCATTACATATGATGCTTGCTGCCCATACATATGTTTTGCAAATTAAAAAAATTTAAAAAAAAAATAAATAAATAAATAAAAGACTGTTAGGGTTCTTTTTACTATTGACTATCATATTATCCCATCAAATACTGAACTTAAAAACAATTAATAAATAAGCATTTATGAAAAACCTACTATGTGCTTGAGACATGAAATAAATGAAACAGTACCTGCCCTCACCGAGCTTACATTCTGAAGGTGATTCCCAATCATTTTCACTTGAACTGTATATTTATCCCCATTAAATTTTATATTAATAGATTAATTCTTATTTCATGCCTTACTCAATATTAGTGCTTAGCAAAGAGCTGAACAAAGTTATCTCCAATTTACATTATCTCACTTGTTATAGAGTCTTCTATGTTTTAACATATGGCTGGGAAATAAATACTTTGCTAGATGGCAAACTTTAAGGCTGCATTGTTTTCTATTATGGTACATGATTTTTAAAAAATCAACCAATACTAGAAATAGGAGAATATGTTCTTCTCTGCATCTCTCAGTTACTGGTGTGATCATGATGAAATTTCCAGCTTCAAGAAATTGTCCACAAATTCCTTTCCTGGGTTCTCATAGAATTTATTCTCAATGTATATATAAACCATTATTGTGTTTTATTAAGATGAGAAAGAAAGCTTGTAGGAAATTAGTTCTTAATTACTTCTCTGTTACCTGTTTTAGGTAAAAGCACCCCTTGACAGAGGAAGCATGTTTCAGACAGTCCACAGCTTTGAAGTTGGAGGACTTGTTTGTATCATATCTATTCCACTTAATAGTTACCTAATGGGGCAGTGAGATGGCACAGTGGGTAGAGCACCAGTGCTGGAGTCAGGAGGACCTGAGTTAAAATTGGATCTCAGACACAGCCCCTGAAATTTGGGACGTTATACCTTCATCCTGAAAACCCTGGGAAAAAACTCTGAAAACAGAGCCCTACTTTAACAAAGAATTAAAAGTTAAATAATTAGCTGGGGAAATGAGTAAAGAACGTAAAAGGATTCTGACCAAGGAAAGTTACTATGGTTACAAAGAAAATCAAAACATATACTCAGAAGAAGATAACAAAATCAAAGCTCCTATATCCAAAGCCTCCAAGAAAAATAAGTATTTAAGAGAGATAAAAAGAGATTTTGGAAATCAAGTAAAAGAGGTAGAAGACAAATTGGGAAGTTAAATGAGAATAATGCAAAATAAAATATCAATGAGGAGAAGAATGATTTAAAAAAGAAATATTGGCTAAATGAAGAAAGGATACAAAAGTTCACTAAGGAAAACAATTCCTTAAAAATTAGAAATTAGCAAATGAAAGCTAATGACTTTATGATAAATCAAAAAGCAATAAAAGAAAAATGAAAAAATAGGAAACAATGTGAAATATCTTATTCAAAAAAAACTGACCTGGAAAATAGATCCAGGAGAGATACTTTTAAAATTATTGAACTACTTGAATACTTGAACACCATGATCAAAAAAGAGCTTAGATATCATCCTTCCATAAATTATCAAGGAAAAATTTTTCTGACCCTTTAGAATCTGAGGGTAAAGTAGAAATTGAAAGAATCCACCTATCACCTCCTGAAAGAGATCTTAAAATGAAAATTTCTAGGAATATTATAGTCAAATTCCATAACTCCCAGATCAAGAAGAAAATATTGCAAACATTGAAAAAGAAATAATTCATGTATGGTGAAGCCAGTCAGAATAACACAAGATTTACCAGCTTCAACAACAGTACTATATGATGATCAATTCTGATGGACATGGCTCTCTTCAACAATGAAATGTTTCAAACCACCTCCAATTGTTCACTGAAGAAAGCCATATACACCCAGAGAGAGGGATGTGAAATGTGGACCACAACATAACATTCTCATACTCCTTGATTGATGTTTGCTTACATTGTGTTTCCTTTA
The DNA here is from genome assembly GCA_023553655.1 of Myrmecobius fasciatus. NCBI lineage: Eukaryota > Metazoa > Chordata > Mammalia > Dasyuromorphia > Myrmecobiidae > Myrmecobius > Myrmecobius fasciatus. Next base: position 2,063 of record JAJPUD010008990.1, read on the forward strand.
TCTGATATATCGTTTGTGTAGATAAGATTTTTCTTGCACAACAATGATAAGTTTGGAAATATGTATACATATATTCGATTTGCCAATATTTTAACATAATTAACATGTAGTGGATATCCTGCCATCTAGGGGTGGGGTGGGGAGTTGGGGGGAAAAATTTGTAACAGAAAGCTATGTAAGGGTTATTGTTGAAGAATTACCCACACATATGTTATGCAAATAAAATTTAAAAAAAATTAAAAAAAAGATTTACCAGCTTCTATCTTAAGATTATCTAATAATGTTTAACTTGTTCATAATTGGGCAAAGATCGTACATTGATTGAAGCGGCAGTTAAACTAATGTATTTATAGATAGCTCATAAACAAAGTTACAGATTTTTAGCATTCATTCCTCCTTCTTCAGCCTGTGAAATAAGGATTATACACAGGAGTGAGAGGCATTTTCACTTTCATTCTTATTAGATGCCAAAAATTACTTTATTTAGTGACAATTATTGTTCAGTTTTTCAGTCATGTCCAACTCTTCATGACCCCATTTGGGGTTTCTTGGAAAAGATACTGGAGTGGTTTGCCATTTCCATCTTTAGCTCATTTTACAGATGAAAAACTGAGACAGAGTTAAATGTCTTGCACAGAATCATAGAACTAATAAGAATCTAAGGTCAGATTTGAACTCAGGAAGATGAGTTTTCCTGGTTCCAGCCCTGGAACTCTATGTACTATACCTTCTAGCTCACCTAGGGACAAGTACTCTCTCTGTTTGTCTTGAATCAATTGTTCTATAAGAATTCTCATGGTTAACTTGTAGGTGGAAACCCTCTTAGAATTTCCTTTTCTGTCTTACTCATGATTAGATGAAGAAAATGAAAGTCTTCAATAATTGCTTTCAAAATGATAAAAAATATAGCTTGTTCTTTGTTCTCTATAGTCCCTCAAGAACAAGTTTAAATAAAAGTCATTATTTACACCATGAAAAGGTGATAGGTAAATCATACCAAAACTGTTTGCCTTTCAGTATTATAATTTTAATGATCATGGATGTGTATACTACTCATTTCCTATGTTCACTAAATTTAATCTGATTATAATACCAGAGAAGATACTTCACAATATATAATACAAAAAATCAGTAAAAGTCAAAAACATGATTTAAAAATTGTAATCACAAGCCAGCATGGGTTTGCCAAAAACCAGACCTGCCAGATTGACTTTTTCATTCTCAATTTTTGTGTTTGCTTTGGAATTATTAATTTGTTAATTTTCTACTTTTCTTACTTAAAAGCTCAGGCTTTTCAGTGATCACTTCTTTCTTTTTTGTTACTGTTACTAAAAGTGTTTAGAGATATAAATTTTCCCCTAATGCCTACCTTAGCTAAATTCCAGAAATAGGTAGTTTTTCTCATTGCTTTAAGTTTCTTCAGTGCAATAATTCATTATTTATATTATTTTGTTCTTTTTTATTCATAAATCATTGTTTTGTTTTTATTTTTTATTCATAAATCGATGTTTTGTTTTTATTTTTTTATTAAAGCTTTTTATTTGCAAAACATATGTATGGATAATTTTTCAACATTGACCCTTACAAAGCTTTCTGCTACAAATTTTTCCCCCCTAGTAACCACCCCTCTCCTCGATGGCAGAAAATCCACTACATGTTAATTATGTTAAAATACTTGACAAATCGAATATATGTATACATATTTCCACACTTATCATTGTTGTGCAAGAAAAATCGTATCTACAAGAAAAAACAAATCTGAGAAAGGAAACACAATGCAAACAAACATTAATAGAGAGCATGAAAATGTAATGTTGTGGTCCACATTTCATATCCCTCTCTCTGGGTATATTATTTTGTTCTTTGATCTCACTTATTTAATATTAAATTATTTAAATCTCCACTTAAATCTGAATCCTTTCTTGATACTTCCTTCATTGATTATAGTTTTGTTGTGGTCCATAAAGGATATGTTTAATATTTCTGTCCTTCTGCATTTATTTGAGTTCTTTATACCTTAGTATTTCATTAACTTTTATAAAGGTGATATCAGTACTAAAAAAAGGCACTGATTCTCTAGAGTCCTATTTAGTTCTTGCCTATGGCTTATGATATATAGCTTTTCTAATATTGTGTTTAAATCTTTGATTTCTCTCCTATTTATCTTTCTGTAAGATTGTATAAGTGTCATTTCCCACCTGGTTGCACTGCTTTAGGACATCAATCCAACTTCTGCACCGTGTTCCAGGGAACCTCATACTGGGAAACCCTCATCATTCTGAAAGACTAAGTCAGCTTTAGGTCTCATAATTCATCATCACTCTCTGCTACTTTTAGTAGAGGGCAGAACCAGGAATTCCAAAACCTCTATTTAAGGAGAGTGCTCAGGTAAGACATCTCCTCATTTCCCACCTGGCTACACTCCTTGGGAACTTGTCCTATGTCCCTGCCATGCTTCTTTGTTAGTATTCCCAACTCACCACCTTTTTATCTTTATTTTCATGTTGTTTTCTCTCATTATGCTTTAAGAACATAGGGTTAATTTTTTGGATTGTAGTCCCAGTCCTTAGCACAGTGTCTGGTATATAGTAAGAAGTTAATAAATCTTTATTGACTATTAATGCTGTTTTAAAGGAGTATATTGAAGTTTCCAATGAGTATGGCCTTATTATATGTTTCTATAATTGAGTTAGCATAACTATTAAGTCCTTAGATACTATATTATTCAGTGCACATATATTTAATACTAATAATGTTTTATTATTTATAAAAGACAACACCTTGTAGTGGATAAAAAGTCAGCCTTAAAGCCAGAAAGAGGTTTTCCTTCTAACACATTCTAATTGTAACTATGGATAAGTGACCTAGCATCTCAGTTCTCCAAGCTACACCTGCTTTTTTAGATTCTGCTGATGCATAATTTATTCTTTAAAAAGTCGCATATTAATTCTGTATTGCTGTTTATATTATATGTTTTCTGTAAACAGTTCATTGTTGTGTTTTGCTTTCTAAACTGTTTTGCCATCCTCCTTCATTTAATGGGTGCAGCCATTCTAATTATATTCATAGTTATAATTGATTTCTTTTGTTTTGCCCATTAGATAATCCTAGTAAAATATTTGTTTTCTTTCCCTATCCCTATCCATTTCTGTTGAAGGTTACTGCTTTCCACACTCTATTTATTTCTCTTAAATTCCTTTTTTTCAAACTCTGTCTCAAATAAGCCATTTAATTACTTCACTTCATTTCTATCCCATATTTTTAATTTTTTTAAAATTTGCAATAACCTTCCCTGACATAGCCCAGTAAGAATGAATGAAGTTCATGAGATTTCCTGCTATCCAAAACCCTACCTCTACTTGAATAATGTCCTCCTATAATGCTCTCATTAGAAGAAATATTAGATTTCTTCCTTTTCCTCTTGGGAATTTGGGAATAGTATTCATTCATTGAATTCAGTTTTATTTTCTTTTTTGTCATTTCCTCCATCAATTTTCCAGTTCTTGCCTTCTTCAGTTGGAAATTAACTCAAGAACTTCCCTGTTGAGAAGTAGGGAAGGTAGAAAAAATGTAATCCTTGAATAGTCCTTTGAAATAATCTACTCCAACCTTTTCATTTTATAAATAAAGAAATTGAGGCCTGGAGAGATTAATTGATTTGGTCAAGCTCACATTGATAGTAAGCAACAGAGCTGAGATTTAATCAGAAATATAAGGATTCTATACTGAGAATTTTTTACAATGCATCTCATTGGGATATAAGAATGAGAGTCATCATATAAGAAAGGTCTTATTTTCATATCCGTTAGACTGTAATTATAGAGCAACTTGCTTTAAGATTAACCAGACTAAAAAAATCATCTCTTCTTTTTTTTCTCAAACATATTCTTATAATTAGACATCATTTTTACTAATTAGTGAATTCTCATCGTTCATCTTTTGTTCTTCCTCTCCTTAAGTGTATGTCATCATCTCAGTTCTCCAAGTTTTGTTTATTTAGATTCATTGGCATAGTAGATTTTAATTAAACTTTCATAGTGTTATTTCCTTTTTTCCTTATTTCTTCAAAATAAAGAAGTTTGCACTATTTCATATGCAACTAAGCTGCCCTAATGAACCATTTTTAAACAAATTTAAGGACTTTTTGAAATATTCAGACTTTTACAATGGCCACTTTATATTCCCTGCCTATTAGAGAGGTCACACATTTGGATTAAAGCTCACTCTGTGTCTGGAGATAATTGGAAAAACTCTCATTTGTTATTTCTGGGTCCTATAGTTTCTCTCCCTCTCAGTTCAGGATTTAGGAATCTTATTTCTACAATTGATGGTAGATGATTATTTTATTTCCAAATTCCCCATTTGACACAAATGAGCTTCCAGTGATTCATCAAAATGATCCCACACATTTTTTGTTAAGCCCTATGATCTTACGTCCTTTCTAACTTGACACTCTCAGAGGATACATCAATGTGTCCGGTGTATTTACTTTCCAAAATGAGGTTTGGGATGAGTTACTGATCTGTTCAGTGCAATGAAATGCCTCCATCAACTGAAATTTCATCCAACTTGCTGACAAAAGAGTTATAAGAGATTAGACTTCAAGTAACTGCAGATTCTCTTTTCAAATAACACCATTTACTAAATACTAAAACCAAAGATATCTGTAACTTGCTGTATCTGTCAACCACAATTAGACTTCCTGATAAGGCTGCCTCACTAATTTCAATTTATAATCAATAGCAATAAATTTTTAACTTAGACCATCCAATTTTTTTCATCAATTAAATGTTATGAATACCAGAACATGTAAATTTGGGGGAAATACATTGCCAGCATTTTTCCACAAAGAATCAGGTTAATATGTAATAAATTCTGTGCCTTCATCCTTTCAGCAGGAACTATTATTGATTGTGAAACTATGACACCTCCTAAAAATCTGTTAAGGGCAAGAGATCATTTGTGAATAATAACCAATAAAACGTGAATCCCACTAGAAAAACAAGAGAGAAACAGAGGGATTTAATGAGGACTTCAATAACATGTACTATCAGCAATATTTCTAGCTCACTGTACAACCTCAAATCCATTTGAAATAATTCATTGTAGCCCCCAGATTGTTGAGGCCAAACACTGAATATTATTGCTGTACTTTTAACAGAATCATAGAAATTTTGGAGATTGATGCTATACTTTTAATGGGATCACAGAAAGTTTACAAGACTTTCTCAAATAGAGAGACATTAAGCTTGACTGTAAATGGAAATTCTGACAACAAATAGACATTCTGAAGAGGACTTGGTTTGCTAGGACATCATTTAGGTAGAGGGATTCTAATGGCTTGAGAAAAACTTTTCTCTAAATTTTGTGCCACCACATAAGTAGATGGAGAAGCAAAAGAGAGACATGAGCAGAGGAGTTAGAGGAGAGAAGAAAGAGGAGTAGATGGAGCTGAAGCCAGTCCAAATCAGCAGTTCGTGACAGTTGGTAAGAACAAAGTCCAATTAGCATTTCTTTTCCCTGTTTTGCTGAATGTGGAGGTGAATCTGACTGAAAGTGTCATCACAGCTTTTTATATAAATTGTTTACATTTATTTGTTACTTGCTGCTGCTAATAAATTACATGGTTGTTGATGCTGATTTTTCTTTAAGGCTATCAACTTCTGGTCTGAGATTATGAGAGGAGATATTAGCCCATAGTAGAGATTTACTTAGTTTATTTCAGGATAGAAGCCTAGCTTTTCAGAGATTTTGTCACTTTTTAAATTATATTCCAGAATAAATCCATTAAATTGTCTTGGAGTATTCAATAAGAAAGAATAAGGAAATGAACCAGTAACCTACTAAGAATTGGTGTGTTTGTCCCCATGAGCTCTAAGAAGTGTTGCTCACACTCTGTACCACACAACCGCTCTCCACAAATATTTATGTATACATTGAGAGTAGGCAATGTGACATAAGTGATAGAAATTTATAATCTAGAAGAAATAGATAGAATTTCTGCCTCTGACAGATATTAGCTGTGTGAATTTGGCAAGTCTCTTAACCCTCAACACTCCCATTAGGATTATAATTGGAAGATAAGTTGCTTAAATAAATCAATGAAGGGTGTTTCTACTTTCAATTTCAAAAATAAAAAGATTCCAGTATCTCCTGCCAATACAAGGCAAAAGAACAGAAGATAAAGAAATGACAAAGTTAAGTATTTTCTAATTATCTTCAAACATAGGGAAGCTTTAATCCAATGTTTTACCCTTCAAATGAGTGGAGAGATAAAGTAATCATTATGAAGTAATCATATGATAAAAGAAATCACATACATCTATGGAATCAAAAATTCAGATTTTTTAAACTAATAACAACTCTAAACAGTCACAATTATTTCTGAAAGAAGGATAGCAATGATATCCTCTCCTGGGCCTACCTTGGCCATAACTCCTAGAAAAGGAGGGAAACAACAGAAAAATAATTCTAGTCATCCCTTGGTCTATCAAAAGATCAGTTTTTAACAATGTCTATTCTAAGATGATTAAGAAGACAATTCTTTTTACTATTTCATACTCCTTGGGAAAGGCAGGAGAAAGCAAAGGAAAAGCCCAAGTCTGTTTTTCAATCTTTTATTTAGTCAAAAAAAAGGGGGAATTATAAAAACTCAAAATGATATTTTTCAACTTAAGGCAAAAGAAAGAAGTCAAGAAAAACTGATTACAGAATATATGTTCATTTTATTGTTGCTGTCGTTCAGTCATTTTCAATCATGTCTGACTTATTCTGATCCCTTGGGGATTGGGGGACGGTTTCTTGGGAGAGATACCAGAGTAGTTTACTATTTCCTTCCCCAGCTTATTGTATAGATGAGACAAACAGGGTTAAGTGAATTGCCCAGAGTCTATTAAGTGTCTGAAGCTGGATTTGAACTCAGGTTTTCTTGATTCCAACCCCAGCATTCTATCCACCATGCCACATAGCTACCTTGCCTACTACTGCCAGTGACATCACAACATATCTTAGAATCTAGATCAGTTCAGCTCTATGTTTTCAAGAATTGAAGACCATTTCATAATTCTTGCATGCTTAACATTGACCAGTTCAAAGTCAGCAAAGGGGTCCCCTCTATTTCAAAATACAAAAGTTGAATCAAACACAGTCTTCTTTATTTATAGAAAGAAAAAAAAATCTTCTCATGAAACAGGTAGGAAAGAGGAAAATGATTATCTTAATTCTAAGCATAGTGTTAGCAATTTATGCTACTGATAAGAGGCAGTTAAGTGATATAGAGCACTAAGGCAGGCCTGAGTTTAAATGAAAATTCTGATATTTCTTAGCTGTGTGATCCTGAGCAAGTCACTTCTTTTTTTTTTTTAAGCTTTTTATTTGTATAACATATGTATGGGTAGTTCCCCAACCTTGATGTCACTTCTTCAGAATAATAATAGCACCTAACTCCCAGAGTTGTTATGAGGATCAAATGAAATAATATCTGTAAAGTACTTAACACAATGTAAAGTATAAATACTTGCTTCCTTACTTTTTTTTTCTCAGAAGGATGGCCAAATAAGCATATATATGTGGCACTATCCTAGGTTAAGGATGCAAATACAAAAAAAAAAAATGACACAAGTTATGTCCTCAAATAACTTACATTTAGAATCCTATCTTTTGAAATCTATAGTCTAGTTAGTTTGTACCTTGACATGAAAAATGGAAGGTGAAGGAAGGGGAATAAATATTTATAAAATGCTTGTTATGTGACAGGCACTGTGCTAAACCCCTTTACAGACATCTCTTTTCTTCCTCACAACAATTCTGAAAGGTACATATTATTATTAGCTTCATTTTACATTTGAGAAAACAAAGGCAGTACTTAAGTAAGTATATAAGGATACATTTCTTTAAAATTTATAATTTTTTATTATAGAATAAAATAAGCATGTTCACAACATAATATAATAAAAGAGATGAACATGAACATGTACATGAAACTGCTTTCCTGACCTCAGGCCTGACACTCTATCTACTGTACTGTACCACCTACCTTCCCTAGTGTGTGTATAAATATATGTGTGTATATGTATGTGTGTATATCAATATGTATGTATATATTTTCATACATATATACATATGTATTCGTGCATATTCACATATATAAACATATATCGTGCATATATATGTGTATACATATATAAAATGCGATGTAATTCGAGATCTATAAATTTACTTTTAAAAAATTGTTGTGCCATTATTATCATAATTGTACTAGAAATGGTAGCTTTAACAACAAGAGAAGAAAAAGAAATCAAATGAATTACAGTAGGCAATGAGGAAACAAAACTATTACTCTTTACATATGATATGATGGTATACTTAGGAAATCCTGGAAAATCAACTAAAAATTACTTGAAACAATAACTTTATTTTTCTCCTCAGTTTTTTATTTATTTATATTTTATATTTGTAGATAGAGATGTAGAGGTATAATTTTATTTTATTTTTCCAGTTATAAGTAAAACATTTTTTGAATTTATTTTTAAATATTTTAATTCCAGATTCTCTCCCTTTCTCCCTTCTTAACCCCACTCATACCCTCCCCCTTCATTGAAAAGGCACATGTGAAGTTATGAAAAACATTTCCATAAAAGTCATGTTGCAAAAGAAAACATAGATCTCTTCCCTGCCCTTCTCCCAAAAAAACTTCAGAAAAAAAAATTTTTTTTAAAGTATGCTCCAATCTGTATTCAGACACAATTAGTTCTTTCTCTGGGTATGGATAGTACTTTTTATCAAAAGTCCTTTAGAGTAGCTTTGTATCAGTGTATTGCTGAGAATAATAAAGTCATTCTCATGATTCCAAAACATTTCTATTATCTTGTATATGGTACATTTTATTTTGTATGAGCTTTTCAGGTTTTTCTGAAATCATCACTCATCATTTCTTATAGAACAATTGTATTCTATCACAATCATATTCCCAATTGTTGGACACCCCCTCAATTTCCAATTCTCTGCCCTGAGAAAACAGCTGTTGCTGTTATAAATATTTTTTGTACATAGAGGTCCTTTTCCTTTAAAAAAAATCTCTTTTAGGATTCATATCTCCCAGTGGTGGGCTGGTTGCTATTCTTTGTTCTTGAAGAGGAACAAAATAACATCATTTTGTTAGAGTTACAGTGTATCTGAATGGCTGATGAGAGCAACATGAATGCTCTGCCACAAGTCAGACACTTGTATAATCCATTTGGGGTGGATTCTAACTTTGCACAACTCATGTTTCTTCTGAGCTAATTCAATTCTGCTTTGTTCACAGCGCACAGCACCTTCTCTGATGAGGGCACCATGCTGGGCAGTCCTGTGCCAGTATCTCCCATGTCACACAATCAATTCTAAAGTTCTTAAAAGAGACATTGAGAGTGTCCTTGTGTCACATTTTCTGACCATCTGGTAAGCACTTGCCCTCTCTGAATTCTCTGTAAAATGATCACTTTAGCAAACCTACATTTGGCATTCAAATGATGTGGTCACCCAACAAAAGTGTGCTCTCTGCAGTAGAGTTTGGATGCTGGACAGTTTAGTTCTAGTGAGGACCTCAGCATCTGGAACCTTATCTTGCCAGGTGATCTTCAGAATCTTCCTAAAATAATTCAAATGGACGCCATTCAGTTTCCTGGGCATGTACAATGGCTCTATAGACCTTTAGTTTGATAATCAGTCTAATACCTCTATTTTCCCACACTTTCCTTTGGAGTCTCCTAAACTCTGAGTAAACTCTGGCAATATGTGTGTCAATCTTATTATCAATGTGGACATCCCTGGAAAGTATACTTCCACAGCATTCAAAACTTGGCCATTTGCTGTAATTGATGTTCCACATATGGGTGATGTGGTGCTGGTGAAGAAAACCTGTGTTTTCTTGGTATTAATTGTTAGACTAAAATTAGCAGAAGCAGGAGAGAATCGACCATACTTTGTTGTATTTCAGCTTCAGAAGCTGCATTGAGTGCACAATCATCTGCAAACAAAATATCATGTCCAAAATCCCACTGTTGCTTCCAACAACAAGATGACTCTATGGTCTGGGTCACCTGTGTGCAGGGTTGTGACTACAGCCCCCACTGTATCTGCATCTGCTGCTTTATCACTTGCTCATCACCACAGGGCTTTGAGGATAGAAATGGTATAGCAATGTCTTTTGATTTGTACATAAATTGGATTTTTAATGAGGCAAAGTTTCATGAAGTCGTCAGCCTCATTCTCTCTTCTAGAGCCTTCATTGTCCAGTGGCAGGATTAAGTCAAGATGGCTAATGATGATTAAAGATACAGTGTTTTTGGTGTCTAACCAAGCTCTAAGTGTTCTACCACACCTGCTTCATGTTTTTTAAAAGAACTTTCTCATTATTATAACAGTTAAAAGTATGTATGTGTATATACATATATATGCATATAGATGTATATATATATATATATATATATTCTTATAAGTTACAAGTATCATCCTTCCATGTGAAATATATACAAATAAATATTATTAAATCCCTCATGATTTCCCTTTCCCAATTACCTCCTTATTTTTTTTCTGCATTCTATATTTGAAAATCAAAATTTTTATTCACCTCTGCTCTTTTAATCATGAATACCTGAAATTCCACCTTTTCCCCTGAAAGATTATGCTCAGTTTTGCTGGGTAAATGATTTTTGGTTATAATCCTAGCTCTATTGCTCTCCAGAATATTACATTCCAAAACCTCTGATCCTGTAATTTAGAAACTACTAAATCATGTGTTACCTTGACCTTGGGCTCCACCATATGTCAATTGTTTCTAGGCTCTTTTTTCATTGTGGGTTTCAGGCAGTCCAATAACTCTTAGATTCTTTTTCCTGGATCTATTTTCCAGATTTGTTGTTTTTCCATTGAGGTATTTTACATTTTCTTCAATTTTTTTTTCTTTTTTAAATTTTGTTTGACTGATTCTTAATTTCTCATTGAGTCATTCACTTCCATTTCTCCAATTCTAATTTTTAATTAATAATTTTCTTCAGTTAGCTTTTTTACCTCCTTTTACATTTGGCCAATTGTACTTTTCAAGGAGTTGTTTTGTTCAGTGGATTTTAGTTCCATTTTGCCAATTCTGGTATTAAGAAGTTTTTTTCTTCAGTATATATGTTTTTCATTTCATCAAAATTTTTTTTAGATTATTGTTTTCTTCAATCAATTTCTGTGCTTTCTTTTCCAAGGTATTGTTTTTTCCACAAAATTTCATAATTTTGCAATGCTTTTATTTCTTTTCCCTATTTTTCTTCTACCTCTCTTCTAAGATCATTTTTAAACTCTTCCAAAAGAGCGTTTTGAAGTGGAGACCAGTTTAAATCCTCCTTTAAAGATTTATCTGCAAGCAGTCTACCTTTGCTGTCTTCTTTTGGGCTTCTGTTCTGGTCTCCTCTGCCTCCATAGTAGCTCTCTTTAGTCAGAACTGCTTTTTTGCTCTTTTTTTTTAAAAGATTGAGGTATGCTATTAGAGAACAGGGGAGATTGTCCTGAGTTTGCTCTGCAGAGCTACAGGGACTTTTTCCTGACTGGGGCCAGTGCTGCAGGCTTCCCTACTGCACTAAGTGGCCTGGAAAAGTCCCATTTGTTATGCTGGGATACAGGGGCTCATAATTTGCCTTCTGTGACTGTATTGGCATTTCACTGGTAGCCTTCCCATGCGGACCGCCTTAAAACAGACCTTCCCATTCACTCCCTGCCCTGAACCCCTATCCCCCTTTTCCAGTTGAGACAGACCTTTCCTGAAGTCCTTCCAAAATACCTTAAGCTGGAAAATTATTACACTCTGAATGTTTGTGGCTTCTGTCACTCCAAAATCCATTCAGAGCCATAATCTAGTGTTGATACTGAGGGAAGCCAGGAAGAGCTCAGGCAATGTACTGTCTACTCTCTTTGATCTTGGCTCCATCCTCCATGAATTGTTTCTTTCTGGATGCTTTCAATATGTTCCCCTCGACCTAGGAGTTCCAGAATTTGACTATAATATTCCTGGGAGTTTTCATTTTGGGACATATTTCAGAAGGTGACAGGTGGATTCATTCAATTCGTATTTTATTCTGTGATTCTAGCAAATTAGGTAAGTTTTCCTTGATAATTTCTTTTTTAAAATTTTTTTATTAAAACTTTTTATTTGCAAAACATATGTATGGGTAATTTTTCAACATCAACCCTTGAAAAGCTTTTTGTTACAAATTTTCCCCCCCTAACCTCCACCCTTCCCCTACAGGGCAGAAAGTCCACTATATGTTAATTATGTAGGTGGGGTGTAGGGGGAAAAAACTGTAACAGAAAGCTTTGTAAGGATTAATGTTTAAGAATTACCCATACATATGTTTTGCAAATAAAAAAATAAACTATTTGGAAAAAGAAAAAGAAAAATAAATAAAAAATAAAATACTTGACAAATCAAATATGTGTATACATATTTTTACAGTTATCTTGCTATGCAAGAAAAGTCGGATATACAAGAAAAAAATAAATTTGAGAAGGGAAACGTAATATAAGCAAACATCAATAGAGAGTGTGAAAATGTTATGTTGTGGTCCACATCCATATCCCTCTCTCTGGGTGTATATGGCTTTCTTCATCATTGAACAATTGGAACTGGTTTAAAACATTTCATTGTTTTTTTTTTAATTAAAGCTTTTTATTTGAAAAAAATATGCATAGATAATTTTTCAACATTGACTCCTACAAAGCTTTCTACTACAAATTTTTCCCTCCTGTCCCCCACCCTCTCCCCTAGATGGCAGGAAGTCTAATGCATGTTAATTATGTTAAAATATTTGACAGATCAAATATGTATATATATATATATATTTATTCATACAGTTATTTTGCTGTACAGGGAAGAAAAAAAATCTGAAAAGGAAAATATAATGTAAGCAGACATCAATAGAGAGTATGAAAAGGCTACATTGTGGTCCAGACTCAGATCCCACAGGCCTCTCCCTGAGTATATGTGGCTTTCTTCATCATTGAACATTTCATTGTTGAAGAGAGCCATGTCCATCAGAATTGATCATCATATAATCCTCTTGTTACTGTGTATAATGGTCTTCTGGTTCTGCTCATTTCACTTAGCATCAGTTCATGCAAGTCTCTCCAGGCCTCTCTGAAATCATCTTGTGGGTTGTTTCTTACAGAACAATAATATTCCATGACATTAATATACCATAATTTATTCAGCCATTCTAAAATTGATGGGCATCCATTCAGTTTCCAGTTTCTAGCCACTACAAAAAAAGGGCTGCTATAAACATTTTTGCACATATGAGTCCCTTTCCTTCCTTTAAGATCTCTTTGGGATATAAGCCCAATAAAAATACTACTGAGTCAAAGAATGCACCCATTTTGATAACTTTTTGAGCATAGTTCCAAATTGCTCTCCAGGAATGGTTGGATCCGTTCACAGTTCCACCAACAATGTATCAGTGTCCCAGTTTTCCCACATCCCCTCCAACATTCGTCATTATTTTTTCCTGTCATCTTAGCCAATCTGACAGATGTGTAGTGGTATCTCAGAGTTGTCTTAATTTGCATTTCTCTGATCAATAGTGATTTGGAGCACCTTTTCATATGACTAGAAATAGTTTCAAATTCTTCATCTGAAAATTGTCTCTTCATATCCTTTGACCATTTCTCGATTAGAGAATGGCTTGAGTTCTTATAAATATGAGACAATTCCCTATATATTTTAGAAATGAGGCCTTTATCAGAACCCTTAAATGTAAAGATGATTTCCCAATTTATTGCTTCCCTTCTAATCTTGTCTGCTTTAGTTTTGTTTCTACAAAACCTTTTTAACTTAATATAGTCAAAATTATCTATCTGGTGTTTAATTAAGAGTTCCAGTTCTTCTTTGGTCACAAATTCATTCCTTATCCACAGGTCTGAGAGGCAAACTATCCTATGTTCCTCTAATTTGCTTATAATATCACTCTTTATATCTAAATTATGAACCCATTTAGATCTTATCTTGGTATGTTGTATTAGGTGTGGGTCAAGCCCTAATTTCTTCCATACTAGTTTTCAATTTTCCCAGCAGTTTTTCTTGAATAGTGAGAACTTATCCCAAAAGCTGGCGTCTTTGGATTTATCAAACACTAGATTGCTATAGCTATTGCCTAGTTTGTCCTGTGATCCTATCCTATTCCACTGATCGACTTCTCTATTTCTTAGCCAGTACCAAATGGTTTTGATGACCGCTGGTTTATAATATAGTTTTAGATCTGGCACAGCAAGGCCACCTTCATCGGCCTTTTTCTTTTCATTAATTCCCTTGACATTCTTGAGCTTTTATTCTTCCAAATGAACTTTGCTACTGTTCTTTTCTAGATCTGTAAATAATTTTGGGGAGTTTGATTGTTATGGCACTAAGTAAGTAAATTAGTTTAAGTAGTATTGTAATTTTTATTATATTTACTCAGCCTACCCATGAACACTTGATGTTTTTCCAACTGATTAAGTCTGACTTTGTGTGGAAAGTGTTTTGTAGTTTAGTTCATATAGTTCCTGACTTTTCCTTGGCAGATAGATTCCCAAATATTTTATACTATCAGGAGTTATTTTGATTGGAATTTCTTTTTGTATTTTTTGCTGCTGAACTTTGTAGATAATATATACAAATGCTGATGATTTATGTGGATTTATTTTTTATCCTGCAACTTTGCTAAAGTTGTGAATTGTTTCTAGCAGTTTTTTAGTTGAGTCTCTAGGATTCTCTAAGTATACCATCGTGTCATCCGCAAAGAGTGATAATTTGGTTTCCTTGTGACCTACTCTAATTACTTTAATCTCGTTTTGTTTTCTTATTGCCAAAGCTAACATTTCTAATACAATATTAAATAGTAATGGTGACAAGGGGCAGCCTTGTTTCACTCCTGATCTTATTGGGAATGGGTTTACTTTGTCCCCATTACATATGATACTTGATGATGTTTTTAAGTAGATGCTACTGATCATTTTAAGGAAAAGCGCATTTATTCCTATACACTCTAGTGTTTTTAACAGGTATGGGTGTTGGATTCTATCAAATGCTTTTTCTGCATCTGTTGAGGTGATCATATGATTTTTGTTAGTTTGGTTATTAATATAATTAATTATGCTGATAGTTTTCCTAATATTGAACCAGTCCTGCATTCCTGGTATAAATCCTACTTGGTCATAGTGTATTATCCTGGGGATGACTTTCTGTAATCTCATTGCTAATATCTTATTTAGGATTTTTGCATCAATATTCATTAGGGAAATTGGTGTATAGTTTTCTTTCTCTGTTTTCACCCTACCTGCTTTAGCTATCAGCAACATATCTGTATCATAGAAGGAATTTGGTAGTACACCTTCTTTCCCTAATTTTTCAAATAATTTTTATAGCATTGGAATTAATTGTTCTTTGAATGTTTGGTAGAATTCACATGTAAATCCGTCTGGCCCTAGAGATTTTTTCTTAATCTTTCTTGATTAATAGCTTGTTCTATTTCTTTTTCTAAAGTGGGGCTATTTAAATAACATATTTCCTCTTCTGTTAACCTGGGCAACCTATATTTTTGTAGATATTCCTCCATTCCATTTAGATTATCATATTTATTGGCATAAATTTGGGCAAAGTAACTCCTAATTATTGCTCTAATTTCTACTTCATCGGTAGAAAGTTCTTCTTATCATTTTTGAGACTAACAATTTTATTTTCCTCTTTCCTTTTTCTAATCAAATTGACTAAAGGCTTATCTATTTTGTCGTTTTTTTCATAAAACCATCTCTTAGTTTTATTTATTAATTCAATAGTCCTCTTATTTTCAATTTTATTAATCTCCCCTTTTATTTTCAGAATTTCCAATTTGGTATTTAATTGAGGGTTTTTAATTTATTTTTTTCTAGCTTTTTTAATTGTAAGCACAATTTATTGATCTTTTCTCTACTTTATGCAAGTAAGCATCTAGAGATATAAAATTTCCCCTTATACCTGCTTTGGCTGTATCCCACAAATTTTGGCATGTTGTCTCATTTTTGTCATTCTTCTGGATGAAATTTTTGATTGTGTCTATGATTTGCTGTTTCACCTATTCATTCTTTAAGATTAGATTATTTAATTTCCAAATAACTTTTGGTCTATTTTCTCCTGGCCTTACATTGCATGTGATTTTTGTTGCATCATAATCTGAAAAAAATGCATTTATTATTTCTGCCTTTCTGCATTTGATATTGAAGGTTTTATGCCCTAACACGTGGTCAATTTTTGTATAAGTTCCATGAAATGCTGAGAAAAAAGTAAACCTCTTTCTGTCTCCATTCAATTTTCTCCAAAGATCAATCATACATAACTTTCCTAATATTTTGCTTACCTCCTTAACTTCTTCCTTATTTATTTTATGGTTTGATTTATCTACTTCTGAGAGAACAAGGTTGAGATCCCCCACTAGTACAGTTTTGCTGTCTATTTTTTCTTGTATCTCTCCTAACTTCTCCTCTAGGAATTTAGATGCTATATTACTTGGTGCATATATGTTTAGTATTGATATTGCTTCATTATCTATGGTACCCTTTAGTAAGATAGTTTCCTTCCTTGTCTCTTTTAATTAGATCTATTTTTGCTTTTACTTGATGTGAGATCAAGATTATTACCCTTGCTTTTTTTGTTCACCTGAAATATAATAGATTCTGCTCCAGCCCTTTACTTCACTCTCTATGTATTTCTATGCTTTAGATGTGTTTCTTGTAAAACATATTGTTGGATTCTGGCTTTTAATCCAGTCTTCTATCTCCTTCCGTTTTATGGGAGAGTTCATCCCATTCACATTCACAGTTAAAATAACTAATTCTGTATTTCCTGCCATCTTATTTACCCAAAGTTATGTTTTTCTTGATAAAGGCTTAATTTCTAAAATATATAGAGAGATGAGTCAAATTTATGAGAATACCCCAATTGATAAATGGTGAAAGAATATGAACAAATTTCCAATGAAAAAATTATGCCATCCAAAGCCATGTGAAAATGCTTTAAATCACTATTGATTAGAGAAGGGCAAATTACAGGAGCATGATGATAAATATTGGAGGGTATATTGGAAAACTAGGACACTACTACATTGTTGGTGGAGTTGTGTTCTGATCCAGTCATTCTGGAAAGCAATTTGGAACCATGCTCAAAGGGCTTTTATAAAATTGTGTATATCCTTTGATCCAGTAATGTCACTATTGGATGTCTATCCCAAATAGTTCATTAAAAAGGGAAAAAATTCATATGTGCAAAAATGTTTATAGTAGTATCTTTTTGTGGTGGCAAGGAATTGGAAATTGAGTGAGTGCCCATAAGTTTAGAAATATCTGAACATATTATGATACATAAATATATTAGACTATTATTGTTCTAGAAAAAAATATGAACAAGCTGATTTCTGAAAAGTCTATAAAAATTTACATGAATTGATGCTGAGTGAAGCAAACAGAACCAGAAAAACATTATAAACAATAGTAGCAAGATTATATAATGATCAAGTGTGAGAGATTTAGCTTTTCTCAGCAATAAAGTGATCCAAGACAGATCTTGGATCTGATTTTGGATGGAAAATGCCATATGCATACAAAGAAGGAACTATGAAGATTGAATCCAGGTTGAAGTATTCTATTTTCACCTTTTTTTGTATTTTTGTCTTTCTTTTTTTTTCTTTTTGTTCTTATGTTTCTTTCCCAACATAACTCATATGAAAATATGTTAAAAAATAAATGTGGTTGGATTCATTCACAGTTCCACCACCAATGTATCAGTGTCCCAGTTTTCCCACATCCCCTCCAACATTCATCATCATTTCCTGTCATCTTAGCCAATCTGACAGGTGTGGAAGTGATACCTCAGAGTTGTCTTAATTTGCATTTCTCTGAACAATAGTGATTCGGAGCACCTTTTCACATAACTAGAAATAGTTTTAATTTCATCATCTGAAAATTGTTCATATCCTTTGACCGTTTATTGATTGGAGAGTGGCTTGAATTCTTATAAATATGAGACAAGTCTCTATACATTTCAGAAGTGAGGCCTTTATCAGAACCCTTAAATGGAAAGATGATTTCCCAATTTATTAGTTCTCTCCTAATCTTCGTCTGCATTAGGTTTGTTTGTACAAAAACTTTTTAACTTAATATAGTCAAAATTATCTATCTGGTGTTCAATTAAGAGTTCCAGTTCTTCTTTGGACACATTCATTCCTTCTCCATAGGTCTGAGAGGTAAATTTGCTTATATCACTCTTTATATCTAAATCATGAACCCATTTAGATCTTATCTTGGTATGTGGTGTTAGGTATGGGTATAGCCCTAATTTCTTCCACACTAGTTTCCAATTTTGCCACCAGTTTTTGTCAAATAGTGAGTACTTATCCCAAAAGCTGGGGTCTTTGGGTTTGTCAAACACTAGATTGCTATAATTGTTGCCTAGTTTGTCCTTTGATCCTATCCTATTCTACTGATAGACTACTTTATTTCTTAGGCAGTACCAAATGGTTTTGATGATCGCAACTTTATAATATAGTTTTAGATCTGGTACAGCAAGACCACCTTAATTAGCCTCCCCGCCCCCCATTAATTCCCTTGAAATTCTTGACCTTTTGTTCTTCCAAATGAACTTTGCTGCAATTTTTTCTAGATTTGTAAAATAATTTCTTGGGAGTTTGATTAGTATGGCACTAAATAAATTAGTTTGGATAGTATTGTCATTTTCATTATATTTGCTCGCCCTACCCATGAGCACTTGATGTTTTTCCAATTGATTAGGTCTGACTTTATTTGTGTGGAAAGTGTTTTGTAGTTTACTTTGTTTATCTCCTGACTTTTCCTTGGCAGATAGATTCCCAAATATTTTATACTATCATCTGTTATTTGTAATGGAATTTCTTTTTGTATCTCTTGCTGCTGAACTTTGTTGGTAATATATAAAAATGCTGCTGATTTATGTGGATTAATTTTGTATCCTGCAACTTTGCTAAAGTTGTGAATTGTTTCTAGTATTTTTTTAGTTGAGTCTCTGGGGTTCTCTAAGTATACCATCATGTCATCTGCAAAGAGTGATAATTTGGTTTCCTCATTACCTACTCCAATTCCTTTAATCTCTTTTTCTTCTCGTACTGCCAAAGCTAACATTTCTAACACAATATTAAATAATAATGGTGACAGTGGCCAGCCTTGTTTCACTCCTGATCTTATTGGAAATAGTTCTAGTTTGTCCCCATTACATATAATGCTTGCTGATGGTTTTAAGTAAATGCTACTAATCATTTTAAGGAAAAGCCCATTTATTCCTATATTCTCTAGTGTTTTTAATAGGAATGGGTGTTGGATTTTATCAAATGCTTTGTTAGTTTGGTTATTAATATGTGATTATGCTGATAGTTTTCCTAATATTGAACCAGCCCTGCATTTCTTGTATAAATCCTACTTGGTTATAGTGTACTATCCTGGGGATGACTTTCTGTAATCTCATTGCTAATATCTTATTTAAAATTTTTGCATCAATATTCATTAGGGAAATTGGTCTATAGTTTTCACCCTACCTGGTTTAGCTATTAGCACCATATCGGTCTCATAGAAGGAATTTGATAGTACACCTTCTTTCCCTGTTTTTTCAAATAGCTTATATAATATTGGAATTCATTGTACTTTGGATGTTTGGTAGAATTCACATGTAAATCCATCTGGCCCTGGAGATTTTTTCTTAGGGAATTGATTAATAGCTTGTTCTATTTCTTTCTCTAAAATGGGGCTATTTAAATAATTTATTTCCTCTTCTGTTAACTGCGCAATAATATATATTTTGTAGATATTCCTCCATTTCATTTAGATTATCAAATTTATTGGCATAAAGTTGGGCAAAGTAACTCCAAATTATTGCTCTAATTTCCTCTTCACTGGAGGAAAGTTCTCCCTTATTTTTGAGACTAACAATTTGATTTTTCTCTTTCCATTTTCTAATCAAATTAACTAAAGGGTTATCTATTTTGTTGGTTTTTTTTTTTCCATAAAAGCAACTCTTAGTTTTATTTATTAATTCAATAGTTTTTATTTTCAGAATTTCCAATTAGGTATTTGAGGGTTTTAAACTTGCTTTTTCTAGCTTTTTTAATTATAAGTCCAATTCATTGATCTTCTCTTTCTCTATTTTATGCAAGTAAGCATCTAGAGATATAAAATTACCCCTTATAACCGCTTTGGCCATATCCCACAAATTTTGATATGTTGTCTCATTATTGTCATTCTCCTGAATGAAATTATTGTGTCTATGATTTGCTCTTTCACCCATTCATTCTTTAAAATTAGATTATTTAATTTCCAATTAATTTTTGGTCTATTTTCTCCTGGCCTTATATTACATGTGATTTTTATTGCATCATGATCTGAGAAGGATGCATTTACTATTTCTGCTTTTCTGCATTTGATTGAAGTTTTTATGCCCTAAAACATGGCCAATTTTTGTATAAATTCAATGAACCACTAAGATAAAAGTAAATTCCCTTCTGTCTCCATTCAATTTTCTCCAAAGATCTA
>JAJPUD010008990.1:46644-67845 GCA_023553655.1 Myrmecobius fasciatus
CTCTCTCTCTCTCTCTCTCTCTCTCTCTCTCTCTCTCTCTCTCTCTCTCTCTCTCTCTCTCTCTCTCTCTCTCTCTCTCTCTCTCTCTCTCTCCTCCTCCTCCTCCTCTTCCTCCTCCCTCTCCTCTTCCTCCTTCTTTTTCTTTTTTCTTTCTTCTTTTTTCTTCTTTTTTTCTTCATCTTTCTTCTTCTACTTCTCTCTCTCTCTTTTGTCCTCCTCCTTCTTCTTTTTCTTTCTTCCTTCTTCTTCTTTCTCTTTTGTCCTCCTTGTTCTTTTTCTTTCTTCTTCCTCTTTCTTCTTTCTTCTTCTTCCTTCTTCTTCTACCTCTCTCTATATCTTTTTCCATTCTATCCCTAAAATCTCCTCTTAGCCCTTCCCTCTCTCTTAAACAATGTCCATTCCCCAAAGGATGTTTATAGAGCACCTATATCTAATGCAAAATCTTTGACTTACAAACTGCTTCTGATCCCAAAGGACTGACAAGGTCTTTAAGGAATCACCAGATCCCAACAAAGTGAGATAGAGAGGACTGTTCTTGTACTACATCTTTATCATTTTTTTGCTAAAACCTCAATCTTTCACTGTGAAAAGCATTGCTTAAAAATTGTTCTAAAATATAATTGTAATCAATTCATAGAAGCAAATGCACAATACTAAAATTTTTATTAAATATTTATTTGCATTGTTAATATTCTTCTCTTCCTTCCCTCAGAGAAAAGACGAAGAGCCAAGTACTCTACGGAAACTAGGGACCTTGTGACTATCCTGAGAATTACAACAGGAATGCCTGCTTTATTCTATTCTAATAAATAAAGGCAAAGATTGCCTCTGTAATTTCAATGATATAAGGAACTCCTTTTATCAGTGTAGGTCCTTTGACTGGGTAAGGAGACCTCCTATACCTTCTCCATAATTTAAATTTTATAGTCTTAGAGGTTTGACTAGGCTGAAATCAATCAATCAACCAATCAATCAACAAGCATATATTAAGTGCCTCTGTGTTAGGCCCTGGAATATAGATATACTAAGTTCTGCTATAATTTGATATGTTTTCTCCAAATCGCCTGTGCAAAATCATTCAATAAAAACCACAGGCCCTAAGGGGAAAATGGAAATAGGGGTACAATGTTCAAAAAAATTCATTAGTGACACAAATAGAGAAACAGAAAGAGACACAGAGAGAGAAAGAGACAGCAACACAGAGAGTCAGAGAGACAGAGACACAGACAGAGATACAGAGAGACAGACAGACAGAGAGACAGACAGAGAGGAAACTATTAAAAGAGGTAGCACAGTAAATGGCTACTGTACATTTACAATTTACTATAGTAATCAGTGGTAGAGTCTGTGGCCTCAGGTGTTCCCCTTGGGTGCCAATAGCCTCAGGCTGCACTCAGGGCCCCTCAGCCCTGACAGCAAAGTCTCTCCCAAGTTGGGCTGGCCACAACTCTAGCTTCAGGGGCTGGATACCATGCAATAAGGAGGGGGTGGGTGAGAAGATAGACCAGGATTCCTTGACACAATGTTTCTAATGCGCCAAAATATAAAAAGGTACAAGAACTGGTTTGCTTGTGAAAGTGAGTTTTGGAAGGGTTGTAGTTTGTGAAATATGGGAAGTGGTGCATTTTTCTGTTTTCTCACTATTTCTCATTGAAGAAATTGTGCATAAACTAACTCGAAATTCTAGTTATGCTAAAAAAATGTTCCTTAATATATCAGTCTTATTAGTGTTATGATGTAAAATAAAATAAAGCCTAGAAGTGCCATTAGAAGGCAAGGGAGAGCAACAAAGAGAACATATATAAAAATATGGGAATAGAGACTGGATCTGTGATTGATATTGGCAAATTCTGGGTAAGGAAACTGTCTTTTCCAATCCAGGTTGGCATCTTCTTTGCAATTTGTATTTTAGAGTGTTTCCAGAGCAATGAAAGGTTATGTATCCTGGCCTGAGTCACAGAACCAATATGTATAAAAGATAGGACTTAAAAGAAGGTCACCCTGGCTGTTTTTTTTTCAGTTTTTTTTCACCATTCCACACTGCCTTTCCTACTCAATAGAGATTTCTTAAATGCATACTATCCAGTGCAAAGTACTGGGGATACAAAGATTTTTTTTAATGGCACAAGTCTATAACCTTAAGGAGATTTAGATTAGATTTAATCTAAATCTTAGATTTAATACATTGGATTCAAGACTTGTAAGAGTTTGACACCAACCTAAAAACAGGGAAGAGGGGATGTTTGGGAGCTTGTACAGTCTAGGGAGGAGAGAATGGGGAAATGTTGGATGGGAGAGATATAGTTTTTTCGAGATTGCCTATCATTGAGTGTGGCATGCAATCTTCCCATCTTCCATTTTGATGATTACATTCCCCTTTGGGTTAGGATTCCTGGAATAACGTCCTGACCCTCCAGAGAACTCTGGCTTCTATTTTGGAGAACATTGGTCTAATTGGTGTTAAAGGGGACAGTATTATCTGTGCACAAACAAATATGATACAGAGACTTAGAGAAGAGGTCATCAATGACCTTCAAAAGAACTTTGTTCTGGACTGGCAAAACTGGAGGTAAAGTTGCAAAAAAAGAGAAGTGAATGAATGGGGATAAAATGGTGATAGCAAATTTAGATCACTTTTTACATGAGTTAGAAATAGGTTTGTTTCATTTACACAGGGCCTATAATGGAATATCCTTAAATAACTTCTTTAATTTAGTGGTTATTTTGCAATACACAAATAAAACTATTGTTAATAAAAATTTGATTGTCATTTTGAACAAAATAAGTTGATTTTGATTATCAATATCCTAAATCCCCAAGAATGACTCAATTATCTAAGATTTTACTATTAAAGTTTTATCATAGCATGTGCTTTATGTTCCATCTGTACCTGATTAAATTCTATAATATCTTATTAAGAAATGGTGTATGAGTGTAAGAAACAGGAGTAATCACTGAGAACCAACATGACTTCATCAAAACAAGTAAATCCAGACTAAACTCTTTCCTTTTTTTTTTTTGATAGGGTTAGATGAGATATGGTAGATGAGAAGAATGCTGAAATTTTAATTTACCCAATGGATTTCAGATTAAAATCTTACAAAGTTTCTTATATTATTCTTGTTGATAAGGTTAAAAGTTGTGGGTCAGACTAGTTATATAAGTAAAGAATTGTTTAAAGAACTGGATTCAAAGAGGTATCATTAATGTGCTAAGGTATAGGAGGATTCTGAAGAACTTGTCCATAACTTCTGCTATTTAATATTTTTCTCAGTGACTAGAATGAAGTCACAGGTGATGTACTTGTCAAATTTGCAGATGATATAAGTGAAGGAGGGATTGCTAATGCTGGTCTTGACATCACAGGATCTTAAGTTCAATGACCTAAAAGTAGGTGATTTGGAGCAAGTTATTTTCCTAATGGCCCTCAGTTTCCTCACCTGTAAAATGAGGCATTCAGATTAAATGACCTCTACACTGCCTTCCTGTTCATAATCTGATATCTTAATATGTTAGCTAACATAGATAGGGTCCAAAATTGTAGAATGGTGAGTCAAATCAAAATGAGATGATATTTAATAGAGTCACATTTCCTGAAATTCCAGGTTTGAATATTTTAAGCAATACCCTCATTATCCTGAGGCAAATATGCTCTATACTAATTGCACATTAGAAAATAAGTATGATTCTCTTCCACTTATCATTTAGCTTTATACCAGACAAGAAAGATGTGAGATACTTGAGTGTTTTCTCAGGTGGAGTGCTAGTACCTGACTTTAGCATTCATTTTTATATTAAGCCCTGAAAACTACATCAGTTTGGCCTACGGGGTGTTGACAAGCTGCCTACAGCCCCTGTGGTATAGTAACCAACTTAGAATAACCCTTTTTAGAAGGCTTCTCAGAAATTCCATGCTTTCCCAAGGAGTAGAAATTAAGCTTCACACAGATCTTCATTTCCTTTGTTGATCATGATAAGTGAGAAAGAAAGAAATAACACCAGGCCAATACAGAGTTCTGTTTTCCATCATAAGTAAGGGGAAATTGAGTTAATATCATAAATGGCACTGCCTGTCATTTCCTTCCATAGTGAGTTCTTCACATTCAATCCAATTTTTTTTTTGCACAGTTATGTCATGGTTTCTGAATGGGTCAAGCAGAATATGCAATGTGACTATAATGTAATGAGGAAAATTCCACAAACCACACATAAAAATTATTCTCCTTACATAGGCAATAATTCTGAAATGATTCTCACACTTGATGAGTTACTAAGAATGGTTCTGCTATTCTATTCTAAAATGGATAGCCACACTGGATTCTTCTTGTCAAAAAAGAGAAAGCTCAAAGTACCAGGAAAGATTTTGCTTATGAGGATACCAAAGAGTCATATTTCCTACCTTCCTATTCTTTTATATATCTCTTCATTGTATGAAGTTGATCTTCAAAAATAAGTTTCTTTAAGGGAAAGTACCTTTAGGGGGTAAAAAAAATCTTATTTCAAATAAATGGCAAATGGGATGATGCAACCCTTCTGTCTGAACTTTGAGGAATATCCTTATATATATTTAGTGAGAATTTAGTCTAACTGTCCACACAGGAAAAATTAAGTGGGGAAAGGATATCTTTTTCTTCAGACAATAATATATAGTTGGACGGTCTATAGCTCTGGTCTTTGGGTATTTTAGACAGATATCATACATGGAAAATAAACTGGGTACAAAATTGATTTAGTGGAAGAGAGCAAGTTCTATTGCAAAATACGGCAGCTGGATGGCTTAGTGGATAAAGTACTGGGCAAAGTTCCAAAACTCTGGACATTTACTAGTTAGCTGTATGATCTTGTTCAAGTCACTTAACTGTTTGCCTTAATCCACTAAAGAACAAAATGACAAAACACTCCAATATCTTTGCCAAGAAAATCCTATGGATAGTATTGATGTGATATGGTTCATGGGGTCACAAAGAGTTGGACACAACTGAGTAACTGAATAGCAACAACTACAAAGTATTTTAATGATCCATTTTCTCCCCAAAACAAATTCTTTTGAAACAATATTGTATTTAAACCAATATTATATTGTAGCGAATCACAGCACTATGTCATCACTTAAGAATGGGTGAAAGAGGAGAATATACAATATGTCCACAAAATAATGAGATATTTCACAAATCATTAAAAACTAGTCATTACTTATTTAGACTAGGAATCTACAATTAGACTCATGCCTAATAAACTATTTTTAATAATAATAAACAGTTTTTCCCTTCCTACTCATAATGGAAAGCCATATCATCTTCCAGAATTTTTTTTTTTTGCTCTAGCAATTGAGGTTAAGTGACTTGCCCAGGGTCACACAGCTAGGAAGTGTTAAGTGTCTGAGACTACATTTGAACTCAGGTCCTTCTGACTTCAGAGCGGGTGCTCTGCAGCATTTTCTTAAGAATTAAAATTGTAAATAACAACAACAACAATAGTTATCACTTAGATAATATTTTAAGGTTCACAAAGCATTTTGTAAGCATCTCATTTAATCTTCACAACAACCCTGGAAGGGAGATGCTATTATTACCCCCATTTTACAGTTGAAAAAATAGAAGCAAATAGCTTCATTTAAGTGACTTGCTCAAGGTCACATAGGCAGTAAGTGTCTGAAGCTGGATTTGAACTCATGCCTTCTTGATTTTAAGCCTAGTAAGGCTCAATGAAGAGACAAATGGCAGGAGAAGGCAGAACTTGCAACATATTGCCAGATAAAATTTTGTACAAAAGAAAGAGCATAAAGGACTTCATCAAAAAGATATATGACTGTGAAGGAAGACAGACCAAACATGTGGCAAGAATGAAGGCTACATAAAGAGCAGTCTCTGTGCACCAGTGCTATTTACAAAATGTCCAGAGTCAAAGGAAGGCTCTCAAGACATTGGATGGACCTTTGTGGAGGATTTACAGGAGGATCAGGACAAGGGTGAAAGGACACAGAAGGAAATGCCCACATTTATGGGATCACAGATCCATTGAAATGTCAAAATCCTGAATGATGGCACATTTCAGTCCTTGCTTACATTACACTTTTCACCCTGTTTAAAAGATAGGTTAGAAGACAGACCTTCTGTCAGACCTTTGAATTTTGTATTGATTAAACTTCCATTTACCATCAATTTTTCTTTTCCACCTTTCTCCCCCTCCTTATCTTTATATCCATAAGCATAATCAAGCAAAAATGTCTTTCTACAGCAGTGGAGTTCTACTCCTATGTCATGTAAACACAAATTTCCATGAAATTATAAATTTAATAATTTTTTAATTTGATTAAAAAAATTACTAAAAAGGCTGATTATACTTATTTCTTTGATGTCTGCTGCCTGACTTCCATTAAGCCTATCCTGATTTCTTCTAGGCCTTCAGTTCATGGGCCAGTACTTATTTACTTGGCTGCCTGAGATTATAGTGAATAATAAATAGCCCCTCAGTAGCATTGGTGCCTCTTCCAATACATTTTTCATTGAGCCAAACTCCCACTTGAGTTCTTTCTCTCAGGTTCAGATAAAGGTAAAGAGAGAAGTATGAACTTGTCTGTTTATTAGCATTTAAACAAAACTGCACTTTTCCTCATAGAAAATAGCAATTTGGACTTGAGACAGTTTCTAGAAAGGTGGAGACAATGTTTATTGGAACATCTGTTAATACTGAATTCATTAAAGCTGTCTCCCCAGTGGATGACATTTAAGCACCTTGATAAAATAGTTTGAGCAGAGGAAATGTGAATCTAAGGGCATCACCTAAGATTCACCTGAAACATAGGTGTTTTGTCTGGTATCTAACCCTCCTCATCAAAGGTCTGGACAGCTGCCAGATGGGTTGACTGCAGGAATAGTCAAAGGGTGGTGGAATGTGCAATATCAACATCGCTACACATATAATGGGCCAGTTGGACTATTTAAAGAGAAGAAATAATTGTGCTAACTCTCCATTAATAGCATTCTGGCCAGCCATATGTCCTTACTCCTGTGCCTTTCAAGATTTGCAAAGTCCAGAACCACCTGGAGCTTTTTCTTGTGACTAGGAAGAAATTCCTTCTCATAGTAAGTCAATAGTAGCTACTTACTCTCAAGCTACTTATTTTGAATGCACAATAATGAGTTTATATAGGCATGAGAATTCATAAGAACATGATAGAAAGATATATGTACATACTATATATGTGTATGTGTATTTGTCTTTAGTGTGTATACAAATATATATTTTATGTACATATATATTTAATATATATGTATATCTATTATATGCACACACATATATTATACTATAATAGATAAAACCTTGCATTTATAGTGCCTCAGACCCTTACTAGTTGTATCACCCTGGGCAAGTCATTTAACCCTACTTGCCTCAGTTTTCTTATCTGTTAAATGTACAAGAGAAAGAAATAGCAAACTACTCCAGTATTTTTGCCAAGAAAACCCAAATGGGGTCATGAAAAGTCATATGAAACTGAGGCAACTGAATAGCAACAACACATTTATACAGCATGTTTATAATGCCTTAAAATTTACAAAGCACTATATCCTACAACAATCCCAAAAATATTGTCTTATAAATATTATTATCCCCATTTTATATTTCAGGAATTGAGGCTAGACAGGTTGGATGATGTGCCAAGTTTCACACAGATAGTGTCAGAGAGGGAAACTGAATTTGAATCTTTAGAATCCAATATCACGTATATGCAATAGATATAGACTATAGTTAAGGGACAGTTTTGCCTAGTTAATCAATCAATCAATGAGCTAATATTTATAGGTCCCAGTGGAAAGAGTGTCAAACATGGAATTCTGGGACCTGAATTCAAATTCTATTCTTACTACTTGTATAATCTTAGTGTGTGTGTTTGGGGGAGGAAGAGAGTGATGTATGAAAACATATTTTTAAATTTAGGCTCCATTATTAACATTTTCTCCATCACTTCAAGTCTAGATAATTAACTAAGCAATAAATCAAGCCTAGATTTGTGGCAATTCTGTAGCTATTTCTGAGATCTAAATGCTCACATGGAAAAATTTAATAATTAGTTCTCAGGAGTAATTCGCCTCCAACAACGCCCTAGAAAAAAGGCAAATCAACTTCTCCCAGCCTCAGTTTCTTTAACTATTAAATAAAGGGACTGGCTCTACATCAATCAGTGATTCTAGGTGCAGAATGGTTTATGACTTATTTAAAAAGTCTTTTGACTGTGGATGCTCTGGTTAGCCTGAAAAAAAAGAAACTTCTTATTTATTTGTTTATTTTAATCCTGGTTATTTTCTCCTTGGATACTAGAAAAGTACATATCTCTTTTAAATTCTATTTTTCGATTGAGATTATCCTCACCTACTCAAATACCCCCAAGCCAGAGCTTTATTTAAACTCCCCCAGCACAAGAATTAACTCTTGTCAGATTCAGTGACTTCCCTTCCTATTTCAGGTACAAATGCATTCCTTCCTTAGTTCAACAACTGCATAAGTGTTGTTTCTAGTTCAGTCATACCTACACAGATGTTAAGGTTCAGTCATTTTTTCAATCATGTTTGACTCTGTGATCCCATTTGAAGTCTTCTTGGCAAAGGTACAAGAATGGGTTGCCATTTTCTTCTCCAGTTTATTTTACACTTGAGGAAACTGAGGCAAACAGTGTCAAGTGACTTGCCCAGAGTCACAAAAACTAATAAATGAGGCCAGATTTGAACTCAGGAAAATGAGTCTAACTGACTCTAGGTCCCACACACTCTATCCACTGTGCCACCTAGGTGCCCAAATTCCTGCATAGCTATCTTATACCTGTTTAAGACCTCAATTAAATCAATCAACTGACAAACATTTTTAAGCATTTTTAAAAATCAGCTGTGTGCAGAAAACAGCTAAGGAATACTCAAGGTTAAATAAGGCTCAGTCTCTGCTGTCAAAGAATTTACAATCTAATTCAGAGATTAAATAAATTAAAATAAATTAAAATTGGTTCATTAGAAAGTTACAGAAATAAATGCTTTGTAAGGGAGCATGGTCATCAGCTAGAGCCTATCCAGGAAGGGCTCCTGGAGGAGGCAGAATTTTAGTTAGATTTCAAAATATGAGTTGTTTTTAAGGTAGACAGATAGGACCCAGCTAGAGCTCCAGTTCTGGAATATAAGAGAACAGTTTATATTTCAGTTTCAAAGATTTATCAAGTTGCCTAAGCTGGGGTTAAGAGTGATTGTACAGTACAGTAAACACCAACTTCTGAACAAAATGTATAAAAACAAAGGTAAGTGGAACTGCAGAATCAGACTGCCTAAAGCTATGAGAAAAGATTATCCACTCTCAGGAAATCAGAGGAGCCCAGCCTTTTAGTCTTCCAATATCTTATTCGTCTTTCAGTTGCTTATGAACATTGCAGTATTTATGTACTAATACTAATGATCATTGTAGTGAAAGTGCTATCTATACTACTGAGTGGCTCTCCAAGTCTTGGAGTTCAGAGTTACAATATTAGTGGCAATGGACAGGGGGATTGTTTGAGGGATTTGTTTGGTGAAAAGCTGGCTTCTTGCCCCATCCTCCTATTTCCTCCTTTCTCACTCCTTTCTCTCCCTTCTTGGTCTCATCTCATCTCCTCTGGCTAAGAAGCCTCAACTAGAGCTGACAACCCTAATCAGGGACAGGGTGAGGATCACACTAGCAAATGGAAATGTCACACTCAGCCAGACCTTGGAAAGAAAATAAGTAATTGCAGCTTCTCACAAGAGAACACCAGCCAGGGAGTGTCAACTCTCTGGGAGATAAGCTGGGGGCCTTTTCCCATCTCATTGATTCCTGCTGATGTGATCCTGAGGGGAGGGGAATGTCTCCAAGATTAACTGAGGAATAAATGTGCTGTGTATCTGTGTATATATAGGTATGCTTATTCAGAGATCTCAGGAATGGTCTTTGTAGTATCCCCAGATGGATAACATAGAAATTCATAGACTCTTTATTCTGCCATTGTCATGAAATGTGTAATAAAAATTAAATGATTTTTTTGTGTGTGTAACAATTATGGTCCATAAAACAAAATCAGTCTATAGCATGAATATATAGACAGATCTGAAATGCTTCACTCTAAAATTTAGGAAGACTAAAGTTTCACCTTTGGGTTGAGGCAAAGGGTAGGGGTGAATGTGTAATGATTCCCTTATTCTCCAAATTGAAGTGGGTTATCTATTACATGTGGTATTTGCAGCCTAGGGGATACTTCCTGAGAAAAGGGGATTCAAAATAAAACCATTTGCTCTGGTTTGTAGGGGGATGGGAAGTAGTCCCTCCCATACCTGGGGAATAACACCTTAATCTCCACCAGCTTCTTTTCCTTCCCATCAAATACTTATTGCACAAAAGACAATCATGGATAACAAGTAAACATATTTAAAATAAGAGAGCAATCAGAAAAGCTACATGGTTTAGTTTAGGTGATAGAATACACAAGAATTAGAAGTGAGATGGAGTCTCAGCTTAATCTTTCTTTCACAGAGAGAAAAATCTCACCCAAGAAATTAACTCTTAGCAGCCTTTGGGGATAGAGTTTCTAGGAAACAAGGAATATGTTGAACTACCAGTTCCTAGGTATATGCTTACCATTTGGGGAGGGCTCCCATTAGCTTTTTTCAATCCATAATTCTTTCTTTTCATTGTCTCTCCCAGAAGGTACTCTGACAATTAGGAGGTCACTCATCCTATCAAAAAATCCAGTCTCTCTTCGTATTCAACAAGAGAAAGAGACAGAAATAGAAAGAAACAGAGAAAGAGAATGAGAGATCATGTTTCTATATAAAAGCTGTGTGTATGTGCATGTGTGCACATGTGAATGTGTGTCCATGTGTGTATATGTGTGTGTACATGAGTGTGTGTGTGTGTGTGTGTGTGTGTGTGTGGACAGAGACAGAAACTGCCATGCAAGGGACCACCAAACCCACTAGGGTGAGTATGGAAGTACATATACCATATATAATCATCCCTCTCTCCTGGGTGGCAGGTTCCCTTGTGGACAAAATGATGTTTAGTAGGTGTTCAGATCCCCATCTATAATTTAACACATTATGTTTGTAAGTGAAATATGTCGCTCTCCCTAATTTGGCTTCCTTTTGCTTCCATATACACATAGTTTTTATATGCAAGGAAAGCCTTTTGGCTTTTATTTTTACCAGATGAAATCTAGGGATGCCCTTATTTTTGAAAAGTAAATCTCTTTTTTAATTTTTTATTAAAGCTTTTTATTTGTACAACATATGTATGGTATATGTTATACATTGATCTTTACAAAGCTTTCCATTAAAAATTTTACCCCCAGTCCCCTCCCCTCTCCTAGATGGCAGGAAGTCCACTACATGTTAATAATGTTGAAATACTTGACAAGTTGTGCAAGAAAAATCCTATCTACAAGAAAAAAAAATCAGAGAAAGGAAACACAATACAAGCAAACCTCAATAGAGAGCATGAAAATGTTATGTTGTGGTCCATATTTCATATCCCTCTCTCTGGGTGTATATGGTTTTCTTCAGTGAACAATTGGAACTGGTTTGAGACAATTCTTTGTTGAAGACAGCCATGTCCATCAGAATTGATCATCATGTGTATTGTTGTTGCTGTGTATGATGATATCCTAGTTCTGCTCACTTCACTCAGCATCAGTTCATGTAAGTCTCTCCAGGCCTCTCGGAAATCTTCCTGCTGGTCATTTCTTATAGAACAATAATATTCCATAACATTCATATACCATAATTTATTCAGCCACTCACCAAATGATGAGCATCCATTCAGTTTCCAGTTTCTAGCCACTACAAAAAAGGGCTGCCACAAACAATTTTGCACATGTGGGTCCCTTTTCCTCCTCTAAGATCTCTTTGGGATATAGGCCCAATAGAAACACTGCTGGGTCAAAGGGTATGCACAGTTTTGATAACTTTTTGAGCATAGCTCCAAATTGCTCTCCAGAATGACTGGATCCGTTCACAGTTCCACCAACAATGTATTAGTGTTTTCCCACATCCACTCCAACATTCATCATTATCTTTTCCTGTCATTTTAGCCAATCTGACAGGTATGTAGTGGTACCTCAGAGTTGTCTTAATTGGCATTTCTCTGATGAAGAGTGATTTGGACCAACTTTTCATATGACGAGAGATGGTTTTATTTCATCATCTGAAAATTGTCTGTTCATATCCCTTGACCACTTATCTATTGAAGAGTGGCTTGAATTCTTATATATATGAGACAATTCTCTATATATTTTAGAAATGAGGCCTTTATCAGAACCATTAAATGTAAAGATGATTTCCCAATTTGATGCTTCCCTCCTAATTTTGTCTGCATTAGTTTTATTTGTACAGAAACTTTTTAAACTTAATATAATCAAAATTATCCATCTGGTGTTCAATTAGGAGTTCCAGATCTTCTTTTGACATAAATTTATTCCATCTCCACAGGTCTGAGAGGTAAACTATACTACGTTCCTCTAAATTGCTTACAATATCACTGTTTATATCTAGATCATGAACCCATTTAGATCTTATCCTGGTATGTGGTGTTAGGTATGGGTCAAGCCCTAATTTCTTCCATACTAATTTCCAATTTTCCCAGCAGTTTTTGTCAAATAGTGAGTACTTATCCCAAAAGCTGGGGTCTTTGGGTTTATCAAACACTAAATTATTAAAGTTATTGCCTAGATTGTCCTGATAACCTACTCTAATTCCTTTTATCTCTTTTTCTTCCCTTATTGCCAAAGCTAACATTTCTAAGACAATATTAAATAATAATGGTGACAGTGGGCAGCCTTGTTTCACTCCTAATCTTATTGGGAATGGTTTTATTTTGTCTCCATTACATATGATGCTTGCTGATGGTTTTAAAAAGATGCTACTGATCATTTTAAGGAAAAGCCCATTCATTCCTATACTCTCTAGTGTTTTTAATAGGAAAGGGTGTTGGATTTTATCAAAGGCTTTTTCTGCATCTATTGAGATAATCATATGGTTTTTGTTAGTTTGGTTATTAATATAATTAATTATGCTGATAGTTTTCCTAATATTGAACCAGCCCTGCATCCCTGGTATAAATCCTACTTTGTCATAGTGTACTGCAGATGACTTTCTGTAATCTCATTGCTAATATCTTATTTAAAATTTTTGCATCAATATTCATTAGAGAAATTGGTCTATCATTTTCTTTCTCTGTTTTCACCCTACGTGGTTTATCTATCAGCACCATATCGGTCTCATAGAAGGAATTTGGCAGTATACTTTCTGTCCCTATTTTCTCAAATAGTTTCTATAGTATTGGAATTAATTGTTCTTTGAATGTTTGGTAGAATTCACATGTAAATCCATCTGGCCCTGGAGATTTTTTCTTAGGGAGTTGGTTAATAGCTTCTTCTATTTCTTTTTCTAATATGGGGCTATTTAAATAAATTATATCCTCTTCTTTTAACCTGGGCAATCTATATTTTTGTAGATATTCCTCCATTTCATTTAGATTATCAAACTTACTGGCATAAAGTTGGGCAAAGTAACTCCTAATTATTGCTCTAATTTCTTCTTCATTGGAGGAAAGTTCTCTCTTATCATTTTTGAGACTAACAATTTGATTTTCCTCTTTCCTTTTTCTTATAAAATTAACCAAAGGCTTATCTATTTTTTGGTTTTTTCATGGAACCAACTCTTAATTTTATTTATTAATTCAATAGTTTTCTTATTTTCAATTTATTAATTTGTCCTTTTATTTTTAAAATTTCCAATTTGGTATTTAATTGAGGGTTTTTAATTTGTTCTTTTTCTAGTTTTTTTTTTAATAATAAGCCCAATTCATTGATCTTTTCTTTCTGTATTTTATGCAAGTAAGCATCTAGAGATATAAAATTGCCCCTTATAACCGCTTTAGCTGTATCCCACAAATTTTGGTATGTTGTCTCATTATTGTCATTCTCCTGGATGAAATTATTGATTATGTCTATGATTTGCTCTTTCACCCATTCATTCTTCAGGATTAGATTATTTGATTTCCAATTACCTTTTGGTCTATTTTCTCCTGGCCTTATATTGCATGTAATTTTTATTGCATCATGATCTGAAAAAGATGCATTTACTATTTCTGCCTTTCTGCATTTGATTTTGAGGTTGTTATGCCCTAACTCATGGTCAATTTTTGTATAAGTTCCATGGACTGCTGAGAAAAAAGTAAACTCCCTACTGTCTCCTTTCAATTTTCTCCATAGATCTATCATACCTAACTTTTCTAACAATTGGTTTATCTCCCCAGTTTCTTTCTTGTTTATTTTGTGGTTTGATTTATCTAATTCTGAGAGAGCAAGGTTAAGATCCCCCACTAGTATAGTTTGGTTATCTATTTTTTCTTGCATCTCTCTTAATTTCTCCCCTAGGAATTTGGATTCTATTGCAGTTGGTGCATATATATTTAGTATTGATATTGCTGCATTAGCTATGGTACCCTTTATTAAAATATAGTTTCCTTCCTTATCTCTTTTGATTAGATCTATCTTGGCTTTTACTTGATCTAAGATAAGTGTTGCTACCCCTGCTTTTTTTTTGTTCACCTGAAGCATAATAGGTTTTGCTCCAGCCTTTTACCTTCATCCTATATGTGTCACTATGTTTTAAGTGTGTTTCTTGTAGACAACTTATTGTGGGATTCTGGTTTTTAATCCAGTCTGCTATCTGCTTCCACTTTATGGGAGAGTTCATCCCATTCACATTCACAGTTAGAATAACTAATTCTTTATTTCCTGCCATCTTATTTACCCAAGTTATGTATTTCCCTTTCCTTTCCCCTTTCTTCCTTCCCCCCTCCTCAGTACTTTGCTTTTGATGACCCCCTCCCCCAAACAATCCACCACCTTTTAGATCCCCTCCCCCTTTTTTTACTCCTTTCCCTGATTCTTCTATTTTCCCTTCTATTAGTTTATCCCTTTCTTTTCCTCCTTTCCCTCCCACTTCCCTCTAGCAATGGACAAATTTCTCTGTGAAATCAAGTGTCTGATATACACTTTTAGAGACCAACCTAATGAGAGTAAGATTTACACAATGTTCATAGCCCTCCTCTCTTTCTCTCAATTATATTAGGTTTTCTTTGCCTCTTCAAGAGATTTTACCTTGTTTTTACCTACTTTTTTTTAGATCTTATTTTACCACTTTTTTTCCCTTTTCCCCAGTATGACATCCTTTCCCCCTCTAGTTTTCTTTTTCATATTATCAAAGTAATATCTAGTTAATTATACCCCCAAACTTTAAGTATCCCCATAGTAGAAATAAAGTTCTCAAGAGTCCTTTCCTTTTTACCTTTTTATGCTTCTCTTGAGTTCTGTGTTTGGAGGTCGAATTTTTTGTTCAGATCTGGTCTTTTCATTAGAAATAGGTGAAATTCACCTATATCATTGAATGACCATCTTCTTCCCTGGAGGATAAAGCTCATTCTAGCTGGATAGGTTATTCTTGGCTGTAATCCAAGTTCCTTTGCCTTTTGGAATATCTGGTTCCAGGCCCTTCGATCCTTCAATGTGGAGGCTGACAGATCCTGGGTGATTCTAATTATTAATCCTTGGTATCTGAATTGTTTCTTTCCTGCTGCTAGCAGAATCTTTTCCTTGGTGCGATAGTCCTGAAATTTAGTCACGATATTCCTTGGGGTTTTAATTTTGGGGTCTCTTTCAGGAGGTGATCGGTGAATTCTTTCAATGGCGATTTTGCCCTTTGATTCTACAATCTCAGGGCAGTTTTCTTTCAGGATTTCCTGGAAGATAGTGTTTAGGTTCTTTTTTTCATCATGGCTTTCAGGAAGTCCAATAATCCTTAGATTGTCTCTCCTAGATCTATTTTCCAACTCAGTTGTTTTTCCTAGGAGATATTTCCTACTTTCTTCTAATTTTTCATTTTTTGTTTTTGTTTGACTGATTCTTGAAGTCTTATTGAGTCATTCACTTGCATTTGTTCAATTCTTATTTTTAAAGTGTTGTTTTCTTCAGTTACCTTTTAGGCTCCTTTTGTAACTGGCCAATTGAATTTTTTTGTTCATTGCATACTTTTTCCACTTCACTAATTTTATTTTTCAATACATTGGTGTCTTTTTCATATCTCTTGCAGGGCTTTATATCCTTCTTGCAAGATATTGTATCCTTCTTGCACTGATTTTAATTTATTTTTCCATTTATCCTCCAGCTCTCTTTTGAGGTTCTTTATGCAATCTTCCAGAAAGGCCTTTTGAAAAGGGAACCAGTGATGGTCCTTAATAACTTCCTCTGGAGTTTTGTCTAAAGGAACCTTAGGATCTGGGGTCAGCCCTTCTTTCTTTCAATAGAAGCTGTCTATGGTGAGAGCTCTCTTTTGCTTCTTCATTTTTTTTAGACAGCGTCGATGTCTCTTTAAGGCTCGGAAACACGGTGGCTGAAGTATTTTGCCCTGGGGCAATCCGGTGAATTAACTTAAGGTGCTGGGCCGGTGGGGGCTAGGACTAAGCCCGAATTACTCCTTAAAAAAGGCAAATCTGCCAGAACACCTATCCCCACACAGTGTCCCAAGTGCCTCAGATAAACTCCAGGTGTTTGGAGTTTGGAGTTTGGAGTTTCTGCCATGCTGAGCTGAGTCCCACCCTCACTTCCAGGCTGCACCTAGTGGACTGTTTATTCCTCTGCCCGAGTTAAACAAACCTGATATGAAGTTCTTCAGAGATAACTGAGAGAAGTATCCAAATATTTCTGGATTTGTTGACTTGAAGATCAGTTTAGAGGCTTATTTTATTGTTGATGTGAGAGAAGATCAGAGGAGGATACAGAGAGTCACGTTTTCACTCTGCTATCTTGGCTCTGCCCCACAACTGTGAAAAGTAAATCTCATAGACTAATTTACCAACACAAGGAAAAAAATTTAAATTGCTATTTCTGTTCATGTTTAGTTGATCTAAAAGTTTGTATGGGGCTATTAGGGAACTGGTTAGAACTTTGGCATGCAATTGACAAAAACTGTGGAATAATATCCTCTCTCTCTTTTTCTGTCTCTCTCTGTCTCTGTTTCTTTGTCCCTCTGTCCTTCTGTGTCTGTGTCTATGTGTCTATCTGTCTCTGTCTCTGTCTCTCTTTGTCTCTCTGTTTCTCTCTGTCTCTGTCTCTCTGTCTCTGTCTCTCTGTCTCTCTGTCTCTCTGTCTCTCTCTCTCTCTGCAATAACATTTTTCAGCTATCTTCCAGATGAGTTAGAATAAATAGTGAAAGGAGAAAAGTCCCAGATCTTATGAAAAAGAAGTCAAGGACCAACCCATTTATCATTACCTTTTGAAATCACTCTTTTCCTCTGAGAATTGCTCAGATAATTGATACCTCTTTCTGAATTCTTTTTTATTCTCTTCCTCTTGTATCTCACCCAATGTAATTTCTTACTCCTCATTTTCTTGGAATACTTCATCTTATCCCTTCTTACCTTGTATAATTGCTTATATCCCATCCTTACTAGCGGATTTTACATTCTTTAAGGGCAGAGATTGTGTTGTTTGCCATCCTTTTGGTAGAAATGATTCTTGGACATAATAGATACTTAATAAAAGTTTAGTGAATTGAATTGAAAAAGATTTGAACTTTTAATAAAGCCCTTTCCCTGAAGCATCAAGTTTTCCATCTCCAGAGAAGGATTGAATCAAATATCAGCCCCAAAATGGATTGCCTTGGTTGTTGAGTTGTTATATGTAGTTCCTCTCTATTTATAATTATATTGACACAACAAGCTATGCAAATGTCATAAAAGTTCATGAAACTCAAGAAGTTGCCTGCCACAAGTTCTATTCTGGAGTCCCCAATGACCATGCTATAAACACAAATGCACTAATTGGATCAATGCAAACAGCACATGTTGTTAAGGTGTGAAACTCCTTCAAAAATTGTCTTAAAAATGCATGAAGGATTTGCATGTTTCTTTTATTTCTGACAAGTTGTCTGATCTTGGCATTACTTACTCCAATGTGCTTTATAACATAGGAAGAGGCAAAAAGTGAGAAGGTTATACCCTACATAGAATAGCTAAAATTTCCAATGGGAAGCAGGGATGAGCTATTTTTATTGCAAAAAGGAAGGTAGGGGAAAAAAGAGAGAAATTTTGATAAAGAAAATGATAACTTTTTTTTCTGAAAATGGTGTTTTCTTTTTTTTCCTTTTGGGGAATACAAAGGTAGGATTAAACATTTTATCTCAAGTGAAACTCTAAGGTTTCCTTTTCTTTATATCATTTTTACCAAACATATTTAGTGTCTACTAAATATTTTTAAAATATTTTACTAGGAGCTGAGGAAGATGAATACAAGAAGACCTAGTCCTGCCCTTAAGTCACAAAACATGATTGACTGCATTTAGTATGATGTTTAAAATTCTGGTCATGGGGTATAAGAGAATTCAGCTCTAGGTGACCTAAGCAAGGTGGAACTAAGAAAAAAAATATAGATCTGTTAAATTAGATAAATGTGGATATAACCACAACAGATATCTGTTACTCATTTTCTATATATTATTGGAAAAAATAATGATTTGTTGGGGATTTGTAGGAGTCTGAGATCTCCCATTCAAAATGGCCAGTGGCAGTTAGTGATACAAAATTAGTGTTCAAAAAAGAAACTGCAGGTGGAAAAATAGATCTGGAAATCATCTGCAGAGAGACAATAATTGAACCTATGGGAGATGAGGAAATAAGCAAGTGAGAAAATATAGAGAGAATACAAAAGGAAGCCCAGGACTGAACCTTAGGGGACACCCAGGGTGTTCCATGATATGGAAGAAAATCTAGCAAAGAATTCTGAAAAGGAACATATTGGCAAATAGGAAGAAAACTGGGATAGACTATGTGAGGAAAATATAGAGAAGAAATAATTTATATGAAAAATTGAAAGCTATAGAAAGAGATTGTCAAAAGAGATAATTTAAGAAAAATCCATTAGATTTGATGATGATGAGATCATTGGTAACTCTGAGTTTGGTTTCAGTTGAATGATAACACAGGAAGCCAGAATGAAAGTTTAGAAAAAATTATAAAAGAAGTAGAGACACTAAGCACAGATGGTTTTTATAAGTAGTTTAGCTGAAAAGAATAGAAGAAAAAAATAATGAGAACTGGAGGATATGATCAGCTCTAGTGAGGATTTTGGGTCTTGGTGTTTTCTTTTTTAAATAGGGGAGTGACTTAGGCATGTTTATAGGCAGAAGAGAATAGTTACAGGCTTCAAATCTTGATTCTTTCTCTAGACAAGAATTGACTGAACCCATGAAGAAGATAGATGATTGATCTATTTTTTAGAGATATACTAAGATTCTATGATTCCGCCACCACCACCCTAGAGAAAGAGATAGATCAAGATGATAGATAGTGATAGAAAGTCAACATGATCTGGCATAAAGAATGGTAAAACTGGGATCAGAGCACTTTGCTTCAAACTAGACTTTGCTCTTCATTACTTCTGCGATCTTAAGCAAGTCACTCGAAATCCCTAGTTCTCAATTTCTTTATCTGCAAAATAGACATCATGATGATGATGATGATGATGATGATGATGATGACATCTATGGTCTTCTTCAGATCTGAATAATTAATCCCTATAAAAGCCCTGATACTTATATAAGA
Organism: Myrmecobius fasciatus; assembly: GCA_023553655.1. NCBI lineage: Eukaryota > Metazoa > Chordata > Mammalia > Dasyuromorphia > Myrmecobiidae > Myrmecobius > Myrmecobius fasciatus. The sequence continues at coordinate 66,292 of JAJPUD010008990.1, forward strand.
CTTTAAGGTATGTAAAGCACTTGACAACATTATCCCATTTACATCTCATAACAATTATATGAATCAGTTACTTTAGATTAGCCTCATCTTATAGATAAGAAAACTAAGGCTCTGGAAGGATGATTGAATTGTTAAATAGCTAGTATATGTCAGAGCCAGAATTTGAATCTGGGTTCACCTGCCTACAACTTTAACACTCTATTCCTAAATTTGTGAATGTTCAGAACTTGAATAAGGGTTACTGAAGACAATAAGGAAACATGACTTAGTTTCTTAAATCCCTTGGGTTGTAGATACATTTTTAAATTCAAGAAAACTTCTCTTTGTGGATATTCCTTGTGTAAATGCTTAAGAAATTCTCATGTCTTATAGTTTATTAATTACAGAATGATGAGGCATCTCAAGTAATTGCAAAACTCAGTTTTGCTTTATGCTGACAAAGTAATTAATAAAGTAGAGAAAATAGTGAAAAACTATATTCTTAAACCTACATATTCTTCAAAAGTAATTAAATTTGTTGTATTGACATGAACAGGGACCAAATGGCATTTTTGATTTTGTTTAATTGTTTCAATACCGTCTGATTCTTCATGACCCTTCATTTCTTAGCAAAAATACTGGAGTGGTTTGCTATTTCTCTCTCCAGCTCATTTTACAGGTAAGACAAGTAAGGCATACAAGGTTAAATGATTTGTTCAGACTCACTCAGCTATAAAGTATATGATATGGTCAGATATGAACTCATTTTCCTGATTCCAGCTCTGGTGCTCTATCCAGTGAACCACCTAACTATCCTTGGAAAGAATTGGGACCGAAAGTCTTTAGACAGTTAAAAAATTGCTGTGTTAAATACTCTATATTTAAAGTGCTATACATGGAGAGCAATTTGGAGCTATGCTCAAAAAGTTATTGGAGAGCAATTTGGAGCTATGCTCAAAAAGTTATCAAACAGTGCACACCCTTTGACCCAGCAGTGTTTCTACTGGGCCTATATCCCAAAGAGATTTTAAAGGAGGGAAAGGGACCCACATGTGCAAAAATGTTTGTGGCAGCCCTTTTTGTAGTGGCAAGAAACTGGAAATTGAAAGGATGCCCATCAATTGGAGAATGGCTGAATAAATTATGGTATATGAATGTTATGGAATATTATTGTTCTGTAAGAAATGACCAACAGGAGGATTTTAGAGAGGATTGGAGAGACTTGCATGAACTGATGCTGAGTGAAATCAGCAGAACCAGGAGAACATTATACACAGCAACAAGACTATACGATGATCAATTTTGATGGACATGGTTCTCTTCAACAATGATGTGATTCAAACCAGTTGTTCTGCGATGAAGATAGTCATATACATCCAGAGAGAGGCCTGTGGGAACTGAGAGTGAACCACAACACAGCATTTTAACGCTTTCTGTGAATATTTCCATGCATTTTGTTTTCCTTCTTAGGTTGTTTTTTCCTTCTTCTCTTTCTAGATCTGATGTTTCTTGTGCAGTAAGATAACTGTATAGATATGTATACATGTATTGTATTTGTCATATAATTTATCCTAT